>JAVYIG010009115.1:0-81852 GCA_035222895.1 Strongylocentrotus droebachiensis | reverse complement strand
GGAAGGAGGGGAGGAGTTGGTGTGGGTCAGAGGAGGCAGGCTAATAGGATGAACAATAAAGATAATAATTATATCCAACACCACCCACTGGTCCCACACCACCCCTCCTCCTCCTCCCTCCCAATAATGTCCATCCATTGCTTGACCAATTATACCACTGCCCATGTACATAGGTGATAGGCATTCATTGATGTTTGAAATATTAGGTGTGGACTCATTCAATGACATATTATACTTCTTGAGATAATCGATAGTTTTCTACATCATTTAATTTTACCATTTATAATGTGTGTTATGGAAATAAAGGTTAATATTATAAAGCTGATTAACCCCCTTGTATATACATGTAAGTCTATGGGAATGAGAGGATTCAGTAGTGAATGGGTTAAGACATCTGCCATTTATTCTTCCTACTTGTAGTTGCATCAACTTTGACATTGACTCTGACTAGTCTTGTGACAAACAATGAGGATATGTACGTAGCTACATGTGATGCTGTTGGTGGGAAACCACAAGAGAGTCTTACATGGACCCTCAATGGAGTTGCAAAGACTGATGGCATTGAGAACACAAACCCACCAGCTACAGCTACAGCACCTTTATCTAACTCAAAGAGCGTGTTCACATTTCCTGCAACTCAAGAGAATAATGGACAGACCTTGGTTTGTCAAGTCTCTGGGCATCAGATACCAGAGCTGGATGGAGATATATCTAGAGTTTTAAATATTCATGGTAAGTATCAATTAAATTGTTGATAAAAGAAGGCAAATATTTTCATTGTTCACATTTTCGACATGTTTGGGACAATACAAGTAACGTCATGTACAGACAGCACAGTCAGTAGACCAATGGTTTTATATTCGGATATAAACTGCATGGATAAACATGATGTCCTGATACCTACTATATAAACAGGAGTACTTAATAACAAATTTGAATTAGTATAGCAATTATATTTTTTAATTGGATAGTAAACAGTGTATATAAAAGATATTCAGTTAAGCTTTTATGCAAAATGTTCTTAGTCTGAAGTTTTGAATAGTCATAGCCAAAATATACAAATAGTACCAGGCTTTGAAAGGTCATATCTTTAATCCAACTTGTTCGTCTTGCCTAATAATAGTTATTTGAAACCAAATTATAAGGCAATATTTAATATACACTGTTGGTCATAATGGTGGAATAATTATTTTTACCCCAATTTATTGAATGATTTAGACAATGATTTATTCCTAATAGACCTAGATAATAGTATATATTCTCAGAATTTATTGAATAACAATAGGGGAGTGTTTGTTTTGCGTGACTGCTAAAGCATGTATGTGCTACTATGCTAATCAACTAGGGGACCTACGTCCTTAAGTCATAACTGACAGTAATGGGGATTTAATGCCTCATAAAAGGGCACTAATATAGCACATCGACACGGTTTTGATCCCAAGGGCTCACAGTAACGATGCCATTGCTTAGCCAATGAATCGTGACTGTACGCAGCGGGTGCTAGGGTACGTTGTCGCCCCCACAAAAAACAATAAAACAAAGAAAATGCAATACATTTTCAATAATTCATTGAATTCCCCCCCCCCCCCCAGTCCCCAACATGAAAAATTCCTCTGTAGGGCCATGCATTATGGTTCAAAGCATGCCCACGTAGAAGATCTTGTTATGTTCATGTATGTTCATGTAGATTTGGCACTGAAAGGTCAGATTGGGTTTAATTTAACCTTCAACAAAATTCAGCAGAAACCTTAGGTCTCCGTAGAGTGTCGGTCTTTCTTTTGAAACTCTTGAAGAGCTATAGATGACTTAGTTTGTTTTTTATCATTCCTCTCCTACCAATCCAGCCTCCCCATTTGATGCCGGTACCACTGTCACTGCAGATTATGTAACCCAGGGAGCAGGCATAACAGTGTCATGTACTGCCCAAAATCAACCTAGACCAGCATGAGAAACTACTACATATTCTCCAATGGCACACTCATACATGAATCTATTGAAGGAGTCAACCAAGCCACTGTTTCAGATCCTGAGGAGGGTACAGAGTACACGTGTATGGCTGGCAATTACCTTGGAAATACACCACTAAGTGCAGCAGTAACATATGACCCAGCCAGTAAGTAATTTTGCTTTATTATTTGTACATGTATGTCTGTGGTGTGATGTGAGAGATGAGCATGTTTTTGCACATCTTTTTCCTTTTATTGTTGTGTTTTTGTTTATTACATGCCAAGCTGTGTTTGGTGTCAACTTGGTGTTGGGAGAGGGGTGATCATGAAGAACCATCCAAATCTAAATTAAATCAATGCTCATGTTGTAATAGAAAGTGTGATGTTCTGTTTAGCTCTGAATTTAATGCTGAGTTAAGGAGAGAAGGCGAAATGATGAGGTGCAAAAGGAAGTAAAAGTGACTGTGATAAGGGCAGTGGCGGATCCAGGGGGGGGGGGGGGCGGGGGCCCGGGGGCCCGCGCCCCACCCCTGGGGAAAAAAGGTGTAAAAAACACGTTAATTTAACCTTTTTGGGGAGATGCCCCCTCCCCCCCCCCCCCGGCGCTCAAGGGGGAGAGCGAGCTGAGATGGTATGGACAGGTGAAGAGGAAAGATGAACCGATGAACCGATTAGATGGGCAGCAGAGAGAAAGGATGAAGAGAAAGAATGGAAGATCCAGGAAGAGGTGGATAGAATTAAGGAAGACGTTGACATGGAAATGGCTATAGACTGGACAAGATGAAGAGAGAGAGAGAGAGAAAGGGCTGGTGGATGGAGAAAGAGGCAGGCAGAAGGAGGGAGAGAGAGGATGAGAGGGAGTGAAATGGGGGGGGGGGGAGACAAAGGGGAGGGAGGGGTGCGTGGTGACAGAGAGAGAGAGGAAGACGTACTGGGAGTGGTGAAAGCGAAAGGACTGCAGAGGAGGGCATACAAAGTAAGGAGCGGAAAAATATAATTCATTACGAAGAAACTGATTTCTTGACGCTGTGGGTGTGTGTTGCAAGTGGTATTGAAAACCACTCCAAAGCCACATGTGGCAAATGTTTTGGTCACTACTTTCCACTCTCTACTGTCACACAAAATGTACAGTTGGTTCTTCAAACCAGAGGATAAAACTATCCCACAAAAATACAACAATATGCATTGTACATTCTACCTCATATGAAGTATGAAGCATGTTCATTTTTGTTTGACTCGAGGTACATGTAGATGCCCCCATTTCTTGTTTGTTATTCTTTTTACCTGCAATATATTTGTATGACGGAGCTGTTGCAAAGATGTCTACAAATGTACAATGATTTTAATCGAGTACGAGTATGCTTAAATTCTCATGCTGATTCTCATTCTCATATTTCTTAAGTACACAGTTTCGATTAATATTAAGCTGTGATTGATTCAGAGCAATAGCGACTCTCTATGATACAGGGCTCAGATCATTGATTTTTTATAACGGTATATTCGATTTCGTATTTCGCCTGATCTTGACAGAACCTGTTTTAGAAACCATACAGCCGTATGAGCGCTTTTAGATTAATCCTCAGCCATTCATGTATTATGTGTAATTGAGCTTCAGTCGTGAATCGTTCTGAAAAAGACCAGTGTGTGAGAATTTTCATGTGATATACATAACTGTACTGTCCCATTGTAAATAAAACACATATAATCGGAGAGTGAATTAACTCTCGAAAGATATATCAGAGTTTTCAAAAATGTAAGGATTTGTAGCCATAAATATTTATCTTTTTAAAAATAAATATTATTCATCCTTTTGTTCTGAGTATGGATACAAAGGTAGAAAACGTAATGCACAAAACTGTAGCACAACTTAGTTATTTTTTTCCAGACATACATGTAGTGAACATGAACATAACTTAATATTTTCTTGGATAAGATATTTCATGTGTCATGCAAACAGCTATTTAATCTAACATACCCTGTTTTATTTGTTTTATTTTCGTTCTGCTCTCTTCCATACCATGAACAGGACCAACCATTCCTCCTTTAATGACCGGTATGTCCATATGTTTTCTTCCGTTCTATCATCATTCAGTTTATTAGATAAAGCTTTTTCATGTGTCGTCAATCTGGTCAAGTAATGTTTTTTGTTCACACCAGGCTCTTCATACATTTACATTAAAACCATATATTTCTCTTTAAAACATAGATGAAAGGTTCGCTTTTAAACGTAACTTTGAAACTAAATTGACTGTGGTAATTTAACTTGGCATTGTGTAACTTGTTAAGTATAAAATAAAATATTCTGATAGTAAATGAAATGGATTTAGAAAGGGCACTCTTCAGAGGTACATTTAATATATTTTAATATATCTAAGATGGCTTTCTTCGCTTGTATTTCAGCAGTCATATGCACTTAACAGCAGGTGCCTAATAAATACTGCCTTCGATTTTAATCATTTGAGACATATAATACTCTTTGAGTATTTTTTTGTTGTTCTGGACTCAGTAAGCTTTAAAAATAGGATGCTCCGTTTTCTCTTTGAAACTGACAAAAAATACATTTAAAAATAATTATCCTCCATCTACAGTACTATAATTCTAACGTGTTTGCATATGCTCTCACAGCACTAGAAACAATTGAAACGGAAAGAACAACTCCAAGTTCGTCAGGTGAGAGGAATTATTTTTGTGATATTCTCATTTTTTTTGCTTTTTTTGTTGTTGAAATAAATTGAACATTGACATCTTTGTTGAAAACAAATATTTGTTTGACTCACAAGAATCTAGCTTACTTTTTGTAATGATTTATTATAACAAATGACTAACTTAATCTACCAAAGTTTGTTAGTTTGGTTTTTATCTCTCCAAATTTAAACAATGATGAATAGGTGAACAATTAATTTCAATCAGAACAGGAAATTAAATGTATGACTTTCATTTGTTGTACACTGTTGGTCATAATGGTGGAATAATTATTTTTACCCCAATTTATTGAATGATTTTGACAATGATTTATTCCTAAGAGATCTCGATAATAGCATACATTCTCAGATTTTATTGAATGACAATAGGGGAGTGTTTGTTTTGCGTAACTGCTAAAGCATGTGTGTGCTACTATGCTAATCAACTAGGGAACCTACGTCCTTGAGTCATAACTGACAGTAATGGGGATTAATGCCTCATAAAAAGGCACTAATATAGCACATCGACATGGTTTTTATCCTGGGGGCTCACAGTAACGAGGCCATTGCTTAGCCAATGCATCATGACTGTACGCAGCGGGCGCTAGGGTACGTCGACGCCCCCACACAACAAAATAAACAAACAAAATACAATAATTTTTCAATGATTCATTGCATTTAGCCCCAATCCCCAACAGGAAAAAAAATCCTCTGTAGGGCCATGCATTAGGGTTTAAGGCATGCCCACATAGAAACTAAAACTTTCTGTACAATCTCAACAATATAAGTAATTTCATCACTTTAAGCACCTGAAGAATAAGCCATTGTATTGAACTATGCCATTGACAATTATAATATGTGATAAGCAAATATCAAAATAAGAAAATACAAGGATGTGTATTCACCCAAGGAATGTATATTGTTCCCATGTTACTTCAGCAAATAAATGCCTACAGTATATTTGTGAACACAGACCAGAGTTCAAAGTCCTGTTTATGCTATGATTGAAGTGAGGCATCATAGTATAGGTGGATATGCATACAAATTTGTTCCTCAATTTCATCAGGAGGTTCCTGTTTTGATCGCAATGAATTAAATCGGGAATTCCCCTGATTATTTATTTGATTCAGTATCTGAATAACATACTACTATAGAACGAATCAGGGTTGCTGTTGGTAGAATGTGAACTGACTTTTAAAATCTTAAATTTCATATTTAGAATGAAACTGATATTATTTATTTTTCGGTATTTTCGTTTTGTATGGCTCAAACACGTTGGATATTGTACTTTTTAAATTACAGTTATTGGGTATAAATTTGATTCTTAAAGTTGTTATATATCTATAGATACCTGTATGTTATATTATTGGTTTTTGAATTTGCATTTGCTTCGGCGAAATCTTTTCCTGGTATTTTTTTCGTCAAAAGTATAGAGTAAGGGTTGTAATTAGGTCTTAGGTAGGGTTTAGAGTAAGGGTAAGGGTTAGGGTTGCGATTTGGTTTACGGTTAGGTTTAGAGTAAGGGTTAGTGTTAGGGTTGCGATTGGGTTTTAGGTTAGGTTTAGAGTAAGGGTTGGGGTTAGGGTTGCACTTGTATTTTATGTTAGGTTTAGAGTAAGGGTTAGGGTTAGGGCTGCGTAGGGTTTTATGTTAAGTTTAGAGTAAGGGTTAGGGTTAGGGCTGCGATTGGGTTTTATGTTAAGTTTAGAGTAAGGGTTAGGGTTAGGGTTGCGATTGGGTTTACGATTAGGTTTAGAGTAAGGATAAGTTTTAGGGTTGCAATTGGGTTTTAGGTTACGTTTACAGTAAGGGTTAGGGTTAGGGTTTCCGATTGGGTCTTAGATTAGGTTTAAAGTAATGGTTAGGGTTGCGATTTGTGTTTTAAGTTAGGTTTAGAGTAAGGATTATGGTTGCGATTGGGTTTCAGGTTAGGTTGAGAGTAAGGGTTAGGTTAGGGTTTAAATTGGGTTTTAGGTTAGGTTTAGCGTAAGGACTAGGGTTTGGACTGCGATTGGGATTAAGGTTAGGTTCAGGGTAAGAGTTACGGTTGTGATAAAGTTTTAGGTTAGGTTTAGGATAAAGGTCAGTATTAAGTATAGTATTTAGTATAGGGTTGAAGCAAAGAATTCGGTTAGTGTATAAAATGGGTCTGGAGGAGTCGTCCCGTTAGCATGTGTCATATACAAACCCTGAGTATTTTGTAGAAACTAATCACAGATGTCATGATTTCATCTAGAAGCTTGTGTCTTTAGATCTTGTATGAAACATTGTTTATCATCCAGATCCCACACCATGCACCTGTGTGCCAACTGGTCTGAGTTCTGGGGTTTCTGCAGGCATTTCTGTCTTAGCCATCTTGTTAGTGGCTTCTGTCATCATCAACATCATTCAATTCATCATGTTGAGGAGACATGAGACCAGACCAGGTGACTATATTCATCAATTCAACTAGAATAGTGGAAAGATGGAATCAGAACAATGTAAAGTTATGTAAATGTTTGTTTCATTATTTTGTTTACCTGACTGTTTAGAAAGTATGTGTACGCTTGTAAATAATCAACCGCAAGACTGACGGCTGTAAGTCCTCTCGATTAGTCTTCGCAATGAGGATAAATGCCTTACCAAAGGGAATGAGCTTATTGACTTGGTATTGCTTGAAGAGATTAAGGAAACATAATACTGGAAATTGATAGCGAAAGTATTTTTTCTTGCACATCATAACATCTATCGCTTTCCTGAATGGATTTCCTCAGGATAGAGATCAATTTACTTTAGACTAAATTTTACTTCCTTGTTGATAAATGTGTCATATACCTCTTATGTGCACAGAAAATTATATCAAAATTTCTATATTTGCTTCTTCCGCTTCTTTTTCTTTTTTTACAGGTTTTGAAGAGTCACCGAAAACCGTTTCTAGGTTAGTATTTAGCAGATCGATATTCAACAATATTTATATGTATATATAAATATATATATATATATATATCGATCGATAAATATTTATACAAACACCCTTCCCCTCACAGACACTCACACACACACACACACACACACACACACATACCATCATTTGGATGTAGTGGAATATGAGAAACCACTAAAATTGTCAAAGCATGATATCATTATTCATGTATTTACATGTCAAATATGTTAAAAAGTAAAGTGAAACTTGAATTTTTATCTAAATGAAACTCTTCACATTCAAGGGGATTGAAAATTAGTTCATTTGAAAGCAGAATGAAGACATATTTCGTAATGTAGAAAACGAAAATGTTACCTATGTACTATAACACAAAAAACGAGCAAAACTGCTCTAATACGAGTAATCGGAAATTAGTTCGATGAGATGGCTCTGAGATGGCGCTGTACAATAGGCTAGGGCGGTGCCATTGATTAGGAGAGTTTGGCCAACTTGGTTTCACTGGGTCACAGCATGGCGTATATTCTTTTGATTTGTGCTTGCCCAACAAAGCAGTACGTAGTCGCCATATTGTGACCAACTCGAACTGGGTTGGCCAAACTCTGTATATACATGATGATGGCTATGGGCTAGGGCAGAAAGGTCATTTGTTCAGTATCCCTTTTTTCACAGGGAAGAAAGACACGTTTCTCATGAGGCAAACGACAACATGGAGTATGAGATGATTCAGAACGGAGATAAAGGTGAGAAAATGTGTAAAAATCAGTCAATAGTTTAAAATGAGGAAAGCGATAGTAGGCCCTACCACGAAAATTGATCACGAAGCAAAAATTCACCTACAAAATAAAAAGGGTAGATGAAAGGCTTTGTAAATTGCCATAAATACGTTGAAAAAAGTCATACAACCACACTAATACTATCGCACTAATTGATAGTCATATTGTCCCAAACTGCAGAATACATTGTAACTACCAAGACTATTACTTTATTAATACAAGTAGTAGTATATAATCCACAGGAAACATTATAAGCTTAATTGTTCTCCCTGATCTGATTTTTGCTAGGCTTACTAATTCACCAAGGGTTTTAAAACTTACCTCTAATAACAGCCGCTTTTTAAAATCGCAAATTCACCTCGCCCTCCACACACACACAATTATATATAAATACGTTTATGGTGAATATTCCTTCACTTTCGTTTTATATTTGAAAAAAATCTAGAAAAGATTATCCAAGGGAAGCCTTATCCATGTTTTAGAGGGTGAAAGATTGCTTGTATTTGATCTTTCAAGTATTAGAAGCGTTTTAATAATAATTTAATTTTGTTTTTTTAGCATACACAGCTCTCAAACTCGGTCCATCCCACTCTCCCATTATTGCTCCTGAAAACGTGACGTTTTTCACCAGACTCGGTTCAATTGGACGCGGTGACTTCGGCGGGGTATGGAAGGGAGAACTCCGTTCGAATCAAAGTCTAGTAGACGTTGCTATCAGGCAGATTCCAGGTGAGGTTTCGCCAACCACTCCCTAAAAATTGATAAACTAAAATGACCGATTCCAGGTGAAAATAACGAACTTAAATGACCGAAAGGCAAATCACTTTACTAAATATCAATGTAGCCTAAATTATCCTAACCTTTATGAGAGGTTGCATTTATAATTAACAAGCAGAGTTGCCTTCAGCTTTCTAGAAAGTTCAATATTAGTATGACCAGCGCAAACGTAAAAAGTAACACCTTGCTAAAAAAACTAAACGATGCATATATGTATACTTGTCAACAGGGTTTTACCTCGATCTTATTAAAAACTGAATGATTGAGCTTTTCTGCAAATGACTTTAACCCTACACTCTCTTTGAAATTGAAAGCAAATGTGCGGGTTATAAATACGATGTATCTTCTCTTAGATCAAGTGACCAAATCGACCAACGTTCTTCGAGCGGTCAAGGTACTTTCTGAGCTACCGGATCAACCAAATGTTGTCAAGTGCCTGGGATATAGTCAAGAACAAGGTAAAAACACCTCCTCCTGCAATTACAAAAACGTTTTGTTTTGGTCTGCTCAATTTAATACATATTAATATGATCATCAGCGTTATTTTCCTAATTGTTTGGAACGACCTTTGCAAAGGTCACTATAGCAAACCTAAAGATGCGTAACATTTTGAGCAATTCTCGGAATCAGTTGAATAAGATTTAAACAACAGTTTATTGTAATTAATTATTAATGTAGAGGATATGCCCTCACTATAACATGATGTCTAATCACTGATAATATTGAATATCAGTTTCATACGTTATTGTTTTCAATTGAACGAATTGCCGATGATGCAGGGAGCATTCTGTACGAGTTCATCTCTGGGGGCACCCTACTCACCCATCTACAGACCACAGGGGTACAATCCCAACCCACATACGGCAATCTCAAACCAAAGAGGGTTCGTATCGATGAAGCTAGTCTACTCAACCTGGCTTGGCAAATCGCAAAAGGGATGCAGTATCTTGCATCAAAGAAGGTAACATTATTATCATGTCTTGCCATAAAAGAGAAAGGACAAAGAAAAAGGGGAATGGAGGGGGAGACAGAAGAGGAGAAAAATAACGAGAAACTGAGAAGGCCTGGAATGATTGAGAATGAGGTGCATAGATTTAAGTAGTCTAATCACCTTGGCTTGGCAAATTGCATAAGGGTGCAGTTTCTTGCATCAAAGGAGGTAAACTTATTTCATGACTTGCAATATAAGAGAAAGGACACATGAAAAGGGGGAAGAGAGGTGGAGGGGACAGAGGAAGAAAAGTAACGAGAAACTGAGAAGGCATAAATAATAAGGAGATGAATAGATAAAGGCAGTCTACCCAACTTTGTCAAAGGAATGCCGTTTCGATGTCGTTTGCATCAAAGAACGAGAGACGACCGGGGGGGATGGGAGGGGTGGTTGAGAGTGAGAACATTTAGGCCGGGGATAAGTGCGAGAAGGATGAGAATTAAAAAAGTGGAAGAAGACAGTGGAAGAATAGGAGAGGAGAAAGCCATTATGGTGTGAGGATTGTTATGGTGATCAAAGGTGAATAAATAACATCCAGATTATATAATTTAGAATTTTGCCAATCTATTTATGTCTTTTTTAATTCTATCATTCTGTTTATCTATTTCTATTTTTTTTGTTTACAAAGATCATCCATGGAACTCTCTGCGCTCACAATGTGTTACTAGCAGATAGAAAGCAATGCAAGCTATCAGATTATGGATTATCTTCATCACTATTTAGCAACACAGGTGTGAGTATTATCACCCTATTTAATGATATATCATCAGAATAGATTATTTAATTATTATACCCATAATGGTATATGTATACGCCCTAAATATTATCAACTTTAGTGACCGTGGTGTTTGTATAATTTTTGCCATATGCAATATTGTTTTTGATGTATTTTCAAATCTGCTTGTAAATCGTAAACAATTCAGCCATTGATAATCACGGTTTGTTTAAAACCATGAATAAATGTATATTAACTCTAATTAAAAAATTAACACAATTTTACCTTTAACAAATATTTTCCAACATCTCAGAAACCAACACGATGGAGTTCGCCTGAAGCCATGGTAACTGGTGACCAATCAACAGAAGGAGATAGCTGGTCTTTTGGCATCGTCTTGTGGGAAATTGTGACATTAGGTGAAAAAATAAAGTTAATATCGCATATAATTTTGTGTACCATCTTAAAGACCATGAAGTTCTTTTCGTAGGAAGCCTTATGGGCTTTACAGTTGTTCTTCGTCAGGGCCCTCCCATTATTATTACCCTTGCCATATTATTGCCAGGTTGGTGGAGTGGGTGGAGAGTCGTAAATATGGATTAACGACTTACCAAAGGAAGATAGTGCCGAGTTGGAATTCGAACCCTTAAACCTCGGATTGAGAGTCAAGAGAATGAGACACTATACCACGACCCCTCCACTTCACGTGTATCATATTGTGTTATGAAGAAAAGTGAAATAAACCATTTGCACTTAAATAATCAAAATAGACCATGACTAATACTTGTTTGAAGCATTTTAAAGATGAAGAATTCAAGCCACTTATTACCCTCTATAAGACCCACCAATAATATTTGCGATATTTAATTTATTGCATTATTCGTATTTAAATACATGTCGCAGATATGAATAACATTTAGTCTAAATTTGTCCACTTAATTCCGGTTGTACTATCAAGGGTTGATGACAAATTGTATATACATGTATATGATAAATATATATATTTTTTCTCCATAGCTTTGGATGTCACATATTCGTATTTTGGTAAAAAGCGTTTTCAGTGTTATTTTTCTTCGATTCTTAAAGGTGCGAGGCCATACCCTAGAATGACCTTTGACACTGTCCAAAAGGAGGTTGCCAATGGTTACCAGATGCCACGCCCTCGCCATTGTGGACAAGAAGTGTAAATATTACTCTTTCATGCGAATTGTTCTGTAAATGTCATAATTTGACTCACTCGATGCTATGTTTGTATTTCCTAGATTTCATGATGATGTTTTGTATCAAATGCAGATATGTTTCCAAACATTAAAGGGGCATGTTCCCGCCAGTGTAGTTATCGCTGCTCTAGTCATCGTCATCTTGGTTCCGAAGATCGACTTCTAATTTGCATACAGCTGTCAATCAAAGTACGCGCGTCCTGGCATGCCTTCGCCAAGCCAGCTGATCGCTGCCGATTGTGACGTCGCGAAAGTGGGCGGAAACAGCTGCCGAATTTTAGAGCCGAACTGCGATTGGTATTACTTCGGCACATGTATGCGCTAATCGGCATTGTGCGGGCATTCGGAACATGCCATCTGCGTAAGAGCCGTATTCTGTTGGTGTCAATAGGCAGCTAGCACCGTCCGTCAGCGGGTACGTATTTTAAACGCCCTCTGGAATACGGGGTACATGCCCCTTTAAGAAACACTATTACACTTGATTTTGCAATCTATCCTTTGAATCAGATTCTGAAGCTGAAAATAATACGTCTAAACACTCAACAGAGAAAATCATAGAATGATAAAAACAATGAATAACATAAAGAAGGTGGTAGAAGGAAAAAACAAAGAATAACATAAAGATTGGTAGGAACAAAGTGATAGGAAAAAAACAAAGAATAACATAAAGAATGGTAGAAACAAAGTGATAGGATAAAAACAAAGAACAACATGAGAGAAGGTGATATAGGAAGACACAAGGAATAACATAAGGAAAGACAGAAAGAGAAAGTGAAAGAAGGATAAAAAAATAAAGAATAACATAAGAGAAGGTGATTGAAGAAAGAAACAAAGAATAACATAAGGAAAGACACAAAGAGAAAGTGATAGAATGATAAAAACAATAATGTGTAGTAAAACGACTCGGACTGGTTGCGCACATAAAATAATGAAACAATAGTGATAAAACTGCTGTTGCTCATGAACTTTAGATTTGTCCGAATTTTGTATTTGTATTTGTATTAGATTCAATTCGGTAGTTCTATTAGATTTCTATTAGATAAGGATCGTCTTTTTCGTATCTTTCAGGTATACGGTCATGTCTGGTTGTTGGGAGAAGGAAGCTACAAATCGGAGTAACTTTGATCATATCCTCAAGAGTTTGGAAAGGATTCTAGAAAAGACTCATGTAAGATGGACTCAAATAACCTTCTAACATGTATAATGCAGAATTAAGTTTCCTTATTACATATCAATTTTTACAATTCCGTTAGTGCATTAACCTCAGTTCGACAGGTATCGTGAAAATAACCTTAACCCTTAACCAATAGTGATCTTTGGAGCTTCTTTTCCTTATGGAATGATTTATTACGTCATTTAGTTTATTCATTTACCATATCATACCGTTCATATTTGTGTGTTTCATATTCATATATGATTATATAATTTTCTCTTCTTCATATTTTCAAATTTAAATAGAATTCTGAAGAAAGAAAAAAAAAGGGAAATTCCTTTCTTATTTTTCAACATAAAATTGGCAGAGTGAGGGTCAGTGTGATACTTGGAATTTATTCCTTGAATGCTTTCAACGCCTAAAAACAGCTGGGCTAAATCCCATGTCGTAATACTACTTTGTACTTCCAATGAGTGTCTCCTGAGGTGAATATAAATGCTTTTATTATTATCATTATTATCTTAATTACTTTTGATTTTCACAGAATTATCTGTCTCTCAATGACTTGGATGAAGGATTGTATGCGTCTACACTGGACATGTGAAATTAAGCCGTGTTCGGATATGCAGCGGTACTACAACGCATCTACATCTTGTAAACCGTACGATGGTTGGATCAGTATAGGGACATTAGAAGGAATAACTTGTGTTAAACTTAGCCAAGAATGCTGAATCAGACTAGATCGCAAATACTTGTATGAATCTTGCATCAAGTATACGTCTGTTTGAAAAAAATTGTATTTTTAAGATCATTTGGTAAAAATTTGTAAAAAAGTTACTTAAAAAAGTTAAGTTTACACTGTCAAGAGGTCCAGATATTCTAGAAGACACGAAATTTGTGAATATCAAGGTTATAGCGGCCGATCTCTAACATTCAACAGCATATTCTCATGATTTTTTTGTCGGTTATGTTGTGTATATACTGAGTAAAACTTACTTCTAATTAACCTTGCTACGTTTGCTAATGTTTGTGTTATTTCATAGTATTGTTGTAAGTGGATGACCACCTACTTCTTCTTTCTGTTCATCACCCACTCTCTCTCTCTCATTTTCCTCTCTATCCTTCTCTTTCCCTCTGTTTCTCTTCTACCTTTCTTTCCCCTTTTTTCTGTCCACCTCTCTCTCTCTCTCTCTCTCTCGCACAAGTCACACCTCCTCTTTCTTTCTTGCACTCTCAGTCCTCCTTGTCAATCTGTCCCTCCCATCTGCCTTCTTAAAATCATGCAGCTTGCCTCTACCACACTCTACCTTTTACGGTCATCATTTACATCACACTATACTATTTTGAACCTTCATCTATGCATTTAAAACTTACCTCTCATTTAATAGTAGACTCACCTGTATATATTACACTCATGAGTGCTTTACAACTGGATATAGATTGTTTTTATGTATTTTTTATGATTCTTCTTAGTGTATTATTTATCATGTAGATACTTTTGCAAAAATATTTTATAATTTAGCCACCGGGCTGCAATGCATATTCCTTTAAAATCAAGACATTTATTATCATTATACTTTAACTCTCGATTTAAACTAAGTAGCCTCGCGATGCCATAGGCTGAGCTGGCCTTACCCCATATGTATATTTATCATGCCTACACAGTTGGAATAACATTTCTTACCTATTTTCATGAGATAATTGTGATAGTATCATGTATTCTTGATAGATACAGTTTATATCTTCTTAGAACTTTATTGATTAATCTAAAGGTTCATAAAGATTCATCAATACAGTTATGAGAATTTATCAAGAAAAAAATATACTGTTACAATCTTTTCATGGAAACACGTAATAAAAAAATATTCAAAACTTCATGAGCAACAGTGTTTGTATAGTCATGTGCATGTATGAAGGTGTATTTTGCGTTAATTATAAATATGAAGGGTATGTGTTAAGGTCTATTTTACAGTAAATGTGCTAAGGTCATGCCAATGTTTGAAGATGGTAAAATGTCGCCTAATTGTCAATAGGTTTCGTGTGAATTATTCACCTATTTCTTTATTTGCACATTCTCTTCATACAGAATGAATATAGTGTGTTACATATTCAACGTGTTTTCATACAAATCTTAGCACTTACTAAAAATAGAAAGTAACTGCCAGTCTAATTTATTTCTGACCATATCATTCTGGAGTGTACATTAAGTTATTTTACAACGCAAACAAATTGTAAAAAGATAAAAGAGAATCTGTATTGAAACATTTGTTTGAAAGCGAAATCAGAGAAAAGAAAACGAAAACAAAATAGCAGGAAGAAAAGTAAAGAAACAAAACGAAAAGATGATTTACCTCAATGAAGTAAGTACATTTTTAAAAGTTGAGTGATATCTGTAAGTTAAATTTGATGTTTGTAGTTACCTTTCGTGTAAGATTAATGTTCTATTGATTTGTATGATTTGAAATGTGAAGTAAGTAGCCTTATACTGTATATTCATCTTACAGCGTCATTAGACGGAAATATGTAGTGACAAACAAGTCATCAAGTAGACATGGTTATTATTATCATGGTCAATGTTATTATACATTTTCGTGTGTTGTTAATGATTGAACAATATAATTACTGCCCTCTACGTACGTTTGCAGGCAGAGAAAACTTATAGACCTGCCTAGAAACAATAGGTTTAATCACTAGTCATTAGTTTGATTAGTTATATTGTTTTGACTTTAGGGTTAGGGTTTGTGTTAGGGTTAAGGTTAGGGTATCATACCAGTTTTTATGATGTCCGGTTAACGTACCATTTAGGGTTAGATATAGGTGTCCTGTTAATACAACATGTAGGGTTTCATATATATATATATATATATATATATAATACCCTACATGGTACATTAAGTGGACAACATACAAATCCTAACCCTAACCCTAACCCTAAAACCTAACCATAAACCTAACCCTAACCCTAAACGTAATCATAATCCTAATCCTAACCCTAACCCTAACCCTACCCACAATGTCTACTTAATGAATCATTTTTTTCTCACTCCAAATGTCCCTCTAATGACGCCTTTAGTAAAATATACATGTTTATGAAATATATTCTCCCTATGTTTTTATATAATCTCTATCCTTCATTTACATCGCGAACCCATAAGTGTAAGCATACTATTGCAATGGATTAAAGGAAATCACCATATTCTTGTTTATAAGCTTATTTGGTAAAGAAATTTGATTGTATATGATATTGCCCGTGAGGCACTATTATTCTAGAAATATTACACTTTAATTTACCTTTGACACTGATGATTTAAATCAAACTAACGATAATTTGCCAGATGATCATGATGTTATATCAAAGGTATGGACCAGGTTTGATCATGCGATTGCATTGTAAAATAAACGTTGTGGAATCGACCAGAAAAGGTTGATCATCTAGCATATAAGTATTAGAGTGTACTGCAAGGTTCTAGAACCATCATAATGATAAGAAATTTGGCCTAGTCTTGGTAAAGTTACAAGCACTGTACATATACAAATGTATATGGGACTACGCGATATCTATCCAGTCCGGATAGATATAATAATTTACCAAATATATCAATTAGTAGGCTGTTTACCGGCAAAATTTGTATCATCTCGTATAAGTGAAAACATATTCTTTTATATGATTGGTAATGAGAGCTTTTTGAGAGGGGGGGGGGGGCGTTTCCAAAACTGGTGTATACCTTTAATGACTAGGCTTATTTAAAGTCTACAATATTTTCTAAAGGATTTATAACATTGATTACATCGAGGAAATATTGCTGCTACCAAATGTAAATATTGCAAAAATACAGTAAAATAAATGTGATAAAAGCAGTTTATTTAGTATAAGTTTCATTTTTATCTGCCTTCAAAATGGATTCACTGATATTACATGTCTGTTTTATGAAGACCATAACAAAATATGCACGAAAAATAATAAAGGTTTCTAATAAAACAAATAGGGTTTCTGTAGTTCATATTATAAGCATAACCACAATAGCAATGAGGGCATATTGTAATTATGTGGGAACTTTGTGAAGTAAGGCAAATGTTTTTTTCCATAATACCCCTGACCCTATTGCACTACAAAGTAAAACAATTGAAACTCAGTCAGAGGCATAAACATATTGGGAGGAGGAACATAAAAAAGTTATAAACGGAATGAACAAGAGAGAGAGAGAGAGAGAGAGAGAGCGAGAGAGATGAGCAATGAGGAAGGTTGTTCAGTTTTTTTAAACATGACATATTTGTATTGCATTCTATTGCAACAGAAGTGGTTTCGTGGTGTAGTGGATAAGGCCCTGGACTGCCAATCACATGGTTCGTGGTACGAGTCCCGACGCGGCTCTTATTACCTTTTGCAAGACATTTGTCTCAATTTGCCACCCTCAACCCAGGCGAAATAAATGGGTACCGGTTAGGAATACATTCCTTGAAATGCTAGAGCGCCATAATGGCAGCCATGCTAAAGCAGGGGGTAGTAATTGTGGAGCGCCAGGTGTGTCATGTCTGACAGAAGTAAGGGCTATACGAGAAACCACTATTGTTATTATTATTATTATTAATTATACCTTTTATCAGGTAGAAATTTCGGAAAACTCTATCGTTACTTTTTGTTTTTTAATTGTAAAATTAACAATATGAAATTCATGGCACCCACAAAAAACATGCAACTCGATTTGCAAAATTAAAAGAAGGCATCGAGATTTTTGTCTGTCCCAACGCATGGTGAAATCAAGAAAAAGAGGGATGTCGGAAGTAGCCTTTTTCATTCAAAATGAAGAGAGAGCAACATTAAACGTCCTACTGACAATGAATGGCGTTTGGAGTAGTCGGTGTCTGTTGGGCTTACTTCGAATCATCGGTCTTCGCGTCGGATGGGGTTGTCGCGTTACCCGACCTTTTGTGAAAACATGCCCCTTTATTTACGAAATATCGGCGTAGTGTTGTAAAATAGGCCCCTTTCATTTACAAATAGACCCGACCGGACGCGATGACCGAACGAATCGAAGTCCAAGTATAGCCAAGTAGAGAAGAGCGAACAAAAATAAATTCATATATTCATCAATACTGTTGCTTAACATCATATCTAATAATTTAGAATTATGCTTGTACCCATTTAATTCCATTTTCCTGATCTCATGTTATTATTTTATACTTACATTGTTTTTTACCTGCACTGTGAAAGCATGTACAATTCAGTCTATGACTGTCATTCATGTCTTTAATAAACCTTGATTGAATTTAATTGAATAGAATTGTCTTATTTACACGGGATAGCCGCATCGGCATTGCCAGGATTAGGCCTATATATTCATTCCTTCATTTCTTCATTCAAGCCAATTTGCAGGCATAGGACAAGTAGCTTTATATTGCCCTCAGTCGTAATACGTCATCAAGCAGTGTAGGCCTACTGCTGCAGCATGTACCGTCAACAGCATCGGTAGAAAAGTCAATTGACTGTCCACAACATAACATTATATCTCCCGTAAAGCCTGGGGTTATATGCTAAAGTGAATTGTAAACATAAATTGCTGTGATCTGTTCATGCAATCTCAATACAGGCCCGTGCTCCTCCCCTTTGGCGGCTAAAAGGCAAAAAGAAAGAGAAAAGAGGAAACATTTACTTTAAACAAAAATCCTATGTATGGGTTAGAGTGTTTTTACTGCATTGCCCACCATCCAGTGGCGTATGCGTAGGCACACTACCTTTCCGCCGGGGCAATCCACGGACTTCCCGGTGTTTATTTTTCTTTCCAATTCCTCCTACTTCCTTCTCGATTTTGCCAGATGTTTACACTTTTCTTCTTGAATCTCTCCTTCCCCTTGATATTGCCATACTATGCTTGTCATAGGAACCCCCCCGCGGGTAAGCCACTGCTATCACAAACGGCTAAGTGTTGCTGTACCAGAAGTTATGCAAAATATTAGCATTACGATGCGTTGCGTCGTCGCGTGCTGCTCAACGATTGTGGCGCGACCTTAGTGCGGTGCCGACATATACATTTAAGCTTGAAATGCAATGACTTTGCGGTGAATCGCGGCAGAAAATAGTCGATGTACCGGCAAGCAACAAAAAATCGTGTACTGCAGATGTACCGTTGCGTTTCAAAATGCTTGCGTCTGAGTATTAAAGGGATAGTTGAGTTTGTTGCAGAGGGCGCTACACAAAATAATTTTGTTGTGAGATAATGAACAACTGAGTTTCAAATATGAAAGAACATAATATTTAAATGACAAAATTATCTTTGTTTGATTAAAATCGGTTCAGAGAAGATTGAAAAATAACGATTTTTCTAAAACTTGTGTACCACCCAAATTTTTAGATATTTTGACAAATTAAAAAAAAAACGGTTGACAAAAAGGAATAACGCCTTTTACGTCGTATTTCAGCCAATTTCGATGTTGGCTATTTTGTTGGCATTTTCGTGTTGCTTATATTACGCACAACCAGCCGGCCCTTGTATTGTTATTTTTAATTAAATAATTAATTAACTGTCACAATGTTTTTTTGAAAGTGGAGCTGAATTGGTATGATCGTATTGGCTAAATTTTACACATTTTGGGGTCTAAAATTACCTTCATAGCACTTTTAGGTTATAAAAGGGCACAACCATCCACTTTGAAGGCATTTGCGGGCTGGGAACAGAACTCAACTATCCCTTTAAGTTTGGCATGGAGGGATTAGACCTCTCTGCAAGGTCACTTCCAGGTGGTTATCTCATCAAATCAGCTCTCAATTAACATAAGAAAGAGGGCATCATGGGGAACATAGGCATTGTTGGCTGTATAGAGGGCGCAAGTATAGCTACACATAGTACAGTGGGGCTTTATTACAGCTTAAGGAGGGGAGGGGGTGAGTAGATGAATCCATGCGCACTACTCATTATTATGTTATCATATCTGTGTCATTATTTTGTTCATTTGGACGCCTGAATCAACAAGGTAAAACAATCTTTCTACAGGTGCTCACAGTTTGTGTAAATTAACTTAACTCATAGCATGCCATGGGGGTGCATGCACACTATCGTTATAGTGCTTTTTACAAGCGAGCAAGCTATTGCTACGCTGCCATGTGCGTGCGTGCACACTTTTGTAGTAGCAGTTATTGTTCATGCTCATTGGTCTGTGCTATGTGTTTTTCACTAGCTATTCATAAAACCATCGCGTTAATCAGATTATCTCAATATAAACTTGGCACTCCGTGGTTTGGGACTTGGCACAATGGGGATTAGCACTGTGGCATGATGAGAGTTAAAGGGGGTGTAGCATGGCAAATAGTGGTTAACACCATCTTTGACTTCTTTTGGACAACTGCACGTACACGAATTGACTTGATTAACGGTCAGCGCGCGCAAGCGTTCGCGAAACAGACCGAACTTCGCCTCACGCTCCGGTTTCGCGTATGTTGCACGCATGTGAATGCTGCGGTCGCGTCGTCCGTAGTCATACCCGATTGGCCCCGAGTAAGGCTACCAGAAAGACACGTAGTCTCATCATGCTACACCCCCTTTTACACCATGCTCATGATTTCTAGATTTTGAACTGTCTGTACTATATCACATGAAAATATTTGTTAGTTTTTAATGGAAATAAGTCAATTGAAAATTAAACATTTTAACTCGATGAGCACACAGGCATTTGCACATGCCTTTTGCTTGCTCTCCAAAAAGAGCTCATGATTGCTCGCTATTCTTAGACACTTAGTAATCTGGAAACTACTAGACAAGTTGGAGTTAATGAAGCGTTGTTTTTATATCAGTTTTTGGATTTGGTTGTATCTCCTGTTCTCTGTAGCCATATATTCCTGTATATTGCTATGTAAGTACAAATAAGCACCTGTAACACCGGATCTGCGTAGAGTTGCGTAGTGTGGCGTACCAAGTACGCCGCCGTTAGGCTGCGTATTTATGAAAAAATTATGCTTCGCCGGAATCCCTGCGTAGGATATGCATAGGCTGGCGTACGATGGCGTATGGTTACGTACCCTGTGCGTAGGCACCGCGTATCTACGGCGTATGCAATTGGCGTACATACGTGCGTATGACAGGCGTAGGGTTGCGTACGCTTGCGTAGGCCTGGCGTATGGTTGCTTACAGTTGCGTACGGTTGCTTACTTTATGCAAATGCGCCGTGTACATATGCAATAGACGCTCGTTTTTTTATTTCAACAGAGTAGCTGAGATGTCAAAATCACAAATTGAATACACCATAACATAACACAAAATGTCAGTCTGAACAGGGATATATAGTGCAAACAAAATTACAAGCACCAATACAAAATAAAGGTTCAAGATTCAAGATTTCTTCACGAAAAGAATAAAAGTGAGAACGCAGACATGTAAACAAAAATATCCAGGTCTATAAAAGAAAATACTATAATGCCTTCTACATTTCATTCAATTTTTCAGAGTTAAACATTCAAACAGGGGCGGCGATTTCTTTTCATGACCGGGGGGGGGGGCGAAATGTGAGGGACAAGGGAGCAGTGGCGTAATGAGCAAAAACGTTTGGGGGTTCAGAAAAAAAATCCGCATCACCACCACTCTTACATGTTACGCAGGCCCCCCCCCCCCCCACATTTTTCAAAGTGAGGGGGGGGGGGAGGGGTTAAAGTATTAACGATCAGGTAGAGCAAAGCAAAGCAAAGTGGAGCGTAAATTGGCGTGGGGTCCAGGGGCAAAGCCCCGGCGGGTGTCAAGGGGCGGAGCCTCATGAAGCACAGGGGTTTAAGGCATTTATTAAGGCCAGATGGGCATTCTGGGGGTGGAGCCCTCGGAAGCTCAGGGGTTTTAGTCACTTAATTACGGTCAGATGAGCATATTTTGATACCTTATTTGTGACACTGGCATGCAGGTCACTTTTTGGAATGGGGTCCAGGGGCGGAGCCCTCAGAAGCCCAGGGGTTTTAGGCATTTAATTAGGATCAGATGAGCAACCAGGGGGTATCGAATTAGAAATAAACCCCGCTTGAATTTCATTTAGGGAGAACTGCCCCTAAAGCCCCCCCCCCCCCCTCCCCATCAGTACGCAGGTGCGAGGGAGCATAGTGAATAAGAGGGGTGAAGGTGGCGGAAGTGACAGGTTTTTGAAGTTTTGTTGTATTACAAAATTACATTCCTTAGCAAAATTATAGTATGAAAAAAAGCAGATACTTTTTTTTCACACTTCAATTTTCTCGGTATTTACTTGTACATTTTGAAGGATATTATGCAAGGGGGCGTAGCTACCGAGTGAGAAGATTTTTGCATTTATTTTTCCTTCTAAACGCTGCACTCTTGGGCCCTCCAGAGCTATACAATTTTGTGTGAACTTTTTGAAATGTTGAGGGGGGGGGGGGGAACGATCCCCTCTAAAAAAAAGGTTGAGGGGGGACGTGTCCCCCCCCCCCTCCCCGTCCCCCCGGGATCGCCGCCCCTGCATTCAAGTATTACACTATTGCTGATTTCAAAGTCAAAATACAAAAAGGGCGAGATTATTTGTAAACAGAAACAGAAATGTTGATAAAAAAAAAAATCACCTAGATGTGGAAGCAATAAACATGACTGGTATTTTTGCAAATACTACAACTTTAAAGATAAACTCCAGTTCTGGTAATGCGATTGCATTGTGAAAGAAAAGGTGTGGAATGGATCAGAAACAGTTGATCATGTAGCATGTAAGTATTGGTGTGCACTGCAAGGTTCTGGAGTTATCAAAATAATAATAAATTTGGCCAAGTCTTGGTAAAGCAACAAGCACTGTACACAGAAAGCTATATATGGGACAACACACATAGTGTCGGGGCTAGTACTACCCTGATTTCCTTGTCTTTCTATGCTCATTACTCAGCTAGTATACATGTTATTCCAAAATTGTTTGGCACATGTCATTTATTTGTAATCTTGAACATTCAGTGTAAGTTTCGTTTGATTCTGTGAGAATTAATTTTCTTTTTTTTTACCAGAACTGGAGTTTTTCTTTAATGCACTAATCTACATTTTTGTACTCTGTTGGTCATTTAGGTGGAATAATAGTTTTCACCCCAAGTGTGTGTTTGTGCGTGTGTGTGTGTGTGTGTGCGTTTGGGTGTGTGTATGTTTTTGTCTGTCTGGCTGTCTTTGTTCAAAACACTATTTTATTCCTCACCCAGCAACTTGGCGCAAGTGAGATCTGGCGGTCTTGTAAAGATTGTCTGATCTTAAGTCATGACAGCAGAGATTCAAACGAAAATGGTACCTAAATGTACTGGGAGGGTAACTCTATCAAGACATATCATGAAACCCGTGATTGAATATTCATACTTCAAACAATTCAACTTTTAAAAATTGGGACTCTTTTTCTGACTCACTCTGTATATCTCGCGTGCAATCATATTACGTAGGTTGTCTTTGATTGTATTGGACTTCCCCTTTAGCTTTATAGGCTAATGAATGCATGAGCACTGCGTTTACATGGATCTTCTTAAACCAGGTAAAAAACAAATCGTGAAATTGATTATTGATACAGAAGTCGACTTTCCAGTTCTAAAATGGATATCCAACATATGAGAGCCATTTTGCACTTCATCGGATTGTTAATGCTGGTAAGTTGTCTTCGTTATGGCAAAACAATACAAACTATTGCACATGCATATATAGTACGTGGGGGTACATAGCGCTCATGTCTGGCACAATGCAATATCACGGCGCACCATTATTATTACACCGGCTTAAACACGGCTGCCATTACAGCACTCAATCATTTAAATGTTTTAATTTCTGCTAGGTAACGATTTGCCTCACATGGGGGAATATGGGGAAAATATAGATAAATGTCTTGCCAAAGAACATAAGTACTTCGGCGGGGACTCGGTCCCCTGTACCCTGCGGTTCACAGTCAGGAGACTTTTTCACAAAACAACAACACTTCTACATTTTCGTAACGTATTGTGCGTACAAACATGGGAATATTAATGTAGATTATAAATCTCCGCTTGGGACATAAGTATGTGGAATTATCATTTTAGAAATTGAGGATTTAAGTCTAACATTATACACCCAGATGGTTCTGAAGGCGGTTACAGTAAACACATTTAATGCAAGGGCAAAAATAATTTTAAAATGCTTATAATAAAACAGAAGAAAACATTATTTAGGAGAAAACACTTGTCATTAGGTGGGTGTTTAGTTTTTTCCTAAAGTCATCCAGTGTCTTAAAATCATAATAAAGATAGATCCAGTTGGTTAAAGGTAATACAAATTTTTGAGAAATTTAGAAAATTATGCGGATAGCGATTCTTTAGAATGTTGATATATTTGAATGCCCCCGAGGATGTATAATAAGCACTAGACAAATTTAGCCCCTAAAACACTTCTGCTCTCGAGAACAATTGAATATAAACAAAATTTTCGGTGCTACCAGTAAATTGTGATCAATTTGAAAAAGTGCCTATACGGCAATCCAATGGTAGCTGCGACTATGAAAATCTCAGAATGTGCAGTTGTGATATATAATTTCCAAACGGGGATATAGCAAATCGGTCGATTTTTAGACAAGAAACATCGTTTAAAGCTAAATTAATATCTTGATCTTGAGAGGGAGCTATACAACGTAAAGATTTTATGATTAACAATTTCATCTTTAGACACGATTTCAACCGCGACAACGATCACTGAATATTGTAGGATCGCATATGCTTCCAATATGTTCATTTTAACCAAACTCATGACCTCATACCAAAACTAGTTTGTAAAATACCAATATTCGGGTTATATAACTGGCAACTCACATTCGGGCAACAAGATGCCCGAATGTCCTTAGGCGGGCAGTGATGTTCACACTAAGTTAATGAAATGTTAATATCTTATCTAGTGTATTTTGGTTAGGAAAAAAAAAAGTTTCATAATAAAGTAAGTTTTATTATTATTCTTTAGCTTAAATTGTAACATTCATGCAGGAGGCATCATTCCCATTGGATAGAACATGGATAAAGAATACACTACTGCAAGATATCTGTTATTTTTCTGTTCGAAGGTCTCTCGGTATAGGTTTTAAGAAGGGTAGAAACATAATTTAAGGGCCTCTTTTTTAAATGAATGGATTTTTTAAAGCAAACGTCTTTTATATTAAATTAACGTATTCATAGATTGGTTCTTTGGAAACAAAGCTGTAATGACGTATAGCAAAAACAAGAAGTAGCGTAATATAAAGTGAAAATAGTAATATCAGCTCACATTATCCATGCACGAGTAAGTACCTACTAAGTTCCCTTTTTGCAAATAAAAAATTAAATCAGAGACTATTCTGGCATTAATTCAAAATCGAGAATTCAGACGGAGCAAAAGTCATTTGAAATCTTCTTTGCTTTTCTAAACCAGCATTTGAAATTGGTTTGCTGCTTTAGATCGCTTTTTTGTAACGATTGATTCAACTACCTATCTTTATTTCTTCAGATCACGAAATTCTCAAACGGCCAATCTGTGACTCTGACAGGTCCTCCTGTAATAGGGCAAGGGACTGATACAGTTTACACCTGTACTGGAGGAGCAGCGCCATATACCTTTATATGGGAAGACCTTTCAGTGATTCCAATTGTTAATATCTTCATTAATGGAAAAGCGGTTACCAATCCCTCTACTCATCCAAAATATGCCAACTTTGGTGTATCAGAAAATGAGGGTACATCCACTATGACAATCACTAATACTCTGGTAGAGGATGAAGGGCATTATAGATGTGTTGAACTTCCTGTAGGAACAGGAAACATTGGTGGTGCAGAACTGACAGTAGAAGGTGGGTCATAGAAAGTTTGAACAGTCTATTTTACTGAATGTTAATGTAGTTCCTGCCTTTGTAGCTTTTCATTAAAGTTAGCAATGTATACCAGTACCTATATAGAGGATCCATGGACTCATAGTAGATGTCAAAAAGGGATCCATTTTAAATTGCATTTTTAGACCTATTAATGTATCTAGAATAATAATAATGATATTGATATTAATAATAGTAATTATAATGATATTGATAATACAAATAATAATAATAAGATGAATTTATGAAATCATTACACAAAAAGATGGCCCCAGATTTTTGGATGAAGTCCGGTTCCTCTTTTATCTACCAACTGTACATTATGTTGTAGAAAATTGATACAAAATAGTTATAATAATAATAATAATAATAATAATAATAATCTTTATTCATATTGCGACGATTACAAAGTATTAGACGAAATAATTAGAGTAATGGTATTTCTGACAGTAATTTTGTACTATCACCTTTTACAAAGTAAGCCTGCCCCAACAACAACAATTATTTTGATTTGCAGTCGAATCAGCACGAAACCTATCGGTAAAAACTACAACACAGAGCAACATTGGTGTGTTCGAAGCAACATGTGAAGCTATAGGAGGTAGACCAGATGAAACAATCACATGGATGTTAGGCGATGGGCCTTCACCTTGTGATGATACAGTAGTAACGCTCCTTCCAGCTGAATCAGGTCTGTCGAGTACGAGGAGTGTCTGCACTACTCTTAATAGGCAAAGTAAGTTTAGCGACCTCTTTGCATATTTGAACATTTGTACTGAACAGAATAATTTTCCCCCAAAAAAGAAAGAGATCAACTATATCAAAATTGTTTGTATTAATTCATAGAAACGATTACTTTTACATACCAGTATTGTCTGTTTGCAGTTAGAAGGATGTGAAATGATATGAGGTAAGAACCTTCTGGCTCCAAACAGACGATGATGATAACTCTTCTTAGGATAACTTGGAAGTGTTCATCAATTTAGGAAACTTTATTTTTCTCCTGATATACATATATGTAATAGCCAATTGGCGTGCAAAAGATTGTGTACCTTGAATATTTTAGTTGTCATTTCAACTTGAATACACGAGGGTACAAGTTTTAGGTATTTCTTTCAGTTTGCAATCCCCTTCACCCCATCCTAAAGTGTATCCCTATACATTAGATGATTACAATGGACATTGTAAAGGCTGCAAGCTGAAGATACATTGTTGGCTCAAGTATGCATATGCATCTCTCAGTGTCATTCTTAAATTGATTGTTGATTTTTTTTTCTCCATCTTACATGTATTAATGTAAAGAAGATTGATCCTTGTATATGGTAAATTTATACTTGCATTTCTTTTTCTCAGTTGCTCTAAAAAATCAAGATTGTTCATGTTTACTTTAATTCAGGGTCACCTACTACTGATATAAGGGTGAGATTCCAGGTCCTTGAACCAAGCCTCAAAGTGTCATGTGACATTGCTGATCCAACCCAACCTATTCCAAGCATAAGGAAATACTACATATACTCCGATGGTACTCTGATACATCAATCTTCAACGGGAGACCACGATGTGGAGGTTCCAGATTCAGAATTCGACCTCTATACGGAGTTCACTTGCGTAGCAGGGAATTATCTTGGAAACACAACAAGTGATCCGGCTAGATATGACCCAATCAGTAAGTCATTATGCTTTTATATCATCAGTGAAATGAGAGTTTGTTTTTATTTGTTTGGGTTATTATGCTTCTGTGTATTTATCGTCTTTTATTTCTATCATTGTTTCTTGGGAAAAGGTAATCACCGTATCTTAAAGAGGATCCACATGTGCATACATGTACTCCGTACATATGCGTAGATCACAATGTTTGCATAAATCAAATAGAAGAATACATTTGTAATTTTACAACACCAATCATATGCATGGGTGTATAACATGTACATACATCGTATATAACTATATATGCAAGCAAATATCAAGATCATCTTCGTGCAATGTAATTCGTACAACATACACTTGATTGTCTTCTCTCCATTTATTTCAATCCAAATATGAAAATATATCTTAACCCGTTGACTACTGAATTTATTCATTGCCGTAGGTTTAATACAGGGGCCACCCGGCTCCAGTAAGCAATGGGTTAATGGTCACATCGTCTGTTCAGAGCCAGAAGGGCATTAACACTGTATTAATTATGTATGAATTAATACCCTTCTGGCTCCAAACAGACGATCTGACCATTGAATAATGTTTATGAGACCTAAATTAACCATTTTAATTTTTTCAATGGGATATAAATAACTTTGGGAAATGTTCTGAGGAAAACAACATTTTGCTCTTAAGATGGATAAGTTTGGTGAAGGGGATTCATTTCTAGATAAAGCCATTAGAAATGTTACAAATACTAAAAGCCATTGTTTGCAAAGAATCAAAATGTGACTCCTGCGTAGCCCTCAGATTGAACAGAGATGTTGTAGGAGATTTTTATTTATTTATTTATTTTTATTTTTATTATTTTTTTTTATTATTATTATTTTTTTTTTTTGGGGGGGGGGAGTGGAGGTTGAGGTAGTTGGTGAGGAAGCTGTTTGGTATGATTTATTTTAATCCTAAACACTTGGTTCAAATCGAAAAGTGATATATCATACTGCGGAATGTTAAGATGTGTTTTAGTAGGATCAAATCAATTTTGTAGTTTGAGACTAATTATCTATCTATCTATCAGGCTATAGTTCATCCAGACGTTGGACAAAGCCCTCCTCATGAAATTTCCATTCTCTTCTGTCTCTAGCTGTCCTAGCATCCAAGCGGCCGTTCCCATGTATGATGTTAGGTCATCTCTCCATCTTCTCTTCTGCCTTCCTCTTCTTCTCTTTCCCACCCTTGGTTGCCATTCTGTTAAACGCTTTGTCCATCTATTGTCCTGAAGTCTTGCTACATGCCCAGCCCATCTCCACTTTGATTCTCTGACTTTCTCCATGATTAACCTTTGTTTTCTGGCGTATGACTTTGTGGTTGATTTTGTCTCGCAGAGATAAATGCGACATCTTTCTCTCCATAGCTCGTTGAGTAGTCACAAGCTTCTGTTCTAGATCCTTTGTCAATGACCATGTTTCTGATCCATATGTCATAGTTGTTAGAATGCATTGGTTGAACATTCTTCTTCTTAGTGACATGGGTATGTTTTTATCGGTCAACATGTCTTTGTATCTTCCAAAGTTCATCCATCCTGCTTTTACTCTCATCATAACTTCTTCTTTTGTGGTGTCCTCCATTTTCAAAGTTTGTCCCAGATACGTGTAACTGCTCACTCTCTCTAATGTTCGACCTTCTATCTCGATGTTTTCATCTGTGTCATAGTTAGTCATATATTTAGTTTTCTCTTTGTGCATAGTTAGGCCAATACGTTTGCTCTCCCTGTTGAGACCTGTCAGCTGGTCTTCCAATTATGACATTACCTATCTCTCTCAATTTCAAAATTATTTAGCAAACCACATCTCAACAGATTCCCTCTGCACTTTTACAAGTTTTTAATGTGTTTTGGCTCCTCAACAGTACCGTTCTGTTACATTCGATTTTGATCCTTAAATGTAAGGAATGCTTACAGTTACATTCTCTCAATATGCACTCTTAATAGTAATAACGTAGAGGCCATTACTAGAAAAGTATTTTCCAAGGAAGTAGTATATGTTTACATACCAAATACGATTTAATGAATTATGGAATTGTCATTCAATCAATTTCGGATTTGAAAAATTTACCTCCAAATGCATGAATATTCTTGTGTTTAAGCAAGGTTTTTTTTTCTTGATGTAAATTGAAAGAGAGAAATTCGTATGGTGACCTAATGACAAATTATCTACATTTCCTTTTTTTTTAAATGCTCTGTTTAGGGCTATATACAGACCCAGTTCAACGTAATTTTGAAAAAAAACTTTTCCAATTTTACTTAAATTACTGTCTATACATGCACGTTTATTCTTGAAATGAATTAGCATGTTTGTCAGACTTGCCTACATTGTACTTTTGAATATAGATTTCGAACCATGATACACTTACAATAAAAGTATTTTGCTTTATAGTATCATATCCCAACTCAAAAAATACATGCACGTGCATCCATGGGACTACATATTAAAGTGAATGGTACAGGGTTTCATGTGATAGAGATTACCAATTTAAACTTGTCGTGTTTGGTAAGCCTTAAGCGTCAAATACAATACAGATTTGTATACATGTAGCTGATGAATCGTATGATTTGAGGATTTTTTTCTCTCCAGTTTTCCCTTTGTCAGTTCAAAGTCGGGTGTGCTTGTAAGAGTAGGCAATGGCGTGCATACGCAGGCATGGTTGTGAGGTGTACATGAACGTCATGCAGTAACACACATGTAGTTGATGCCTTGAACTATAATGCATGGCCCTACAGAGGAATTTTTCCTGTTGGGGGCCGGGGGAAAATGCAATGAATTTTTCACAATTTATTGCATTTTCTTCGTTTTGGGGGATTTGTGGGGGCGGCCGCGTACCCTAGCAAACACTGCGTACAGTCATTATTCAGGGGCTAAGCAATGGCCTCGTTACTGTGAGGCCCCAGCATAAAAATCGTGTCAATCAGCTATATTAGTGCCCTTTTGTGAGGCATTAATCCTCATTACTGTCAATCATGATTTAAGGACGTAGGTTCCCTAGCTGATTAGCATAGTAGCACACATATGATTAAGCAGTCACGCGAAACAAACACTCGCAAATTAATATTCAATAAAATCTGAGAATATATGCCATTATCTAGATCTATTAGAAATAAATAATTTGTTAAAGTCTTTCCCTAAACTGGGGTGAAAATAATTATTCCACCATTATGACCAACAGTGTACATAAAGAAGTAAATTTGATGCTGAAAATAACAGTGTTTACAGTAATACAAGTCTCTTCCGAATCTGAATATAAAAGACTACAGTACGTTGCTAGATGAGCTCCTCAGAAAGAGAGAGGGAGGTATCGGTCACAATATTTCTCATAAACTTGTTTGTACAATCTTAACAATACAGGCATTTCATCACTTTAAGCTCCTGATGAATGAGCCATTGTAATAAACTATGCCATTATAAATTATTATATGTGATATACAAATATCAGAAAAAACAATATCAAAGGATGTGTATTCATCCAAGCAATGTTTATTATTCCCTAGTTACTTCAGCAAATAGTAATCTACAATGTATTTGTGAACACGTACCAGAGTCCAAAGTCCTGTTAATGCAATGGTTGAAGCGAGGCTTCATAGCATAGGTGAATACGCATACAAACTTGTTTCTCAATTTCGTCAAGAGCTTTCTGTTTTGATCGGAATGAATCACAATCGGGAATTCCCCCGATGATTTATTTGATTCAGTATCTGAAAGATATAGTACTATAGAAAGATTCAGGGTTGCTGTCCATGAGAATGTGAGAATGTTTTTATTTTAGTAGTTTTATTTTGTATGGCTTAAAGATACTACAGTATGTCCCTTTTGCAGCCAACATCAACTTCTGTAGAACTTGCAGAAGTTAAGAGTATATGTCATGTATGTCCTCTCTGTGAAATGTAAACGTTAGCAGTGTCCTAATATTCAAATTATGCAAGGAAACCCGTTTACTTGCTAGACTTCACTGTCAGACACTATCGAGTGACTGACTGACTTTTTTTCTTTCTTGGTAATAACATACATAAAAAAGAGCTGTTAAGGGTACATGAGCATTTGTCAATAATCCACTTCTTGTAATGGCCAAAATTAAACTGATTGAACCTTTGCGCAGCATGAAACGTACAACCATTCGGTACAATGATCTGAAATTCAGACTATAACTTACTGGCTCTACAGCTTTTAAGTCAATTTGACAACTATTATAGTCGTTATATTTCCTCTTAAAGACATTTTCAAGCCCCCCTTTTTTAGGGAAGTTCTAAATTAGTATTTACTTTCAAATGCCGTTGGAATATAACCTTTTCATTTTGTTAGCCTGCAAATGGGGCATAGTACCTTTAATCGCGGTTGTCATTGTATGGTGTTTTTACAGTTATTGGGAATAAATTTGGTTCTTGAAATTATTATACATCTATAGATACCTGTATGTTATATAAATGGTATGATGATCTTACATTTGTTCCGGCGACATTTTTCTCCTGTTATTGTTTTCGTCAAAATTATAGGGTAAGGGTTGCAATTGGGGTTTAAGTAAGGTTAAGAGTAAGGGTAAGGAATAGGATTACGATCGGAGTTTAGTTAAGGTTTAGGGTAAGGATTAGGATCATTTAAACAGGGTCCAGCGTTGGAGCAAATAATTCGGCTAGTGTATGCAATGGATCTGGAGCAATGGACCCGTTAGCATGTGTGATACAACCACTGAGTATTTGTAGAAAACTAATCATAGGTTTGATGATTTCATCTAGAAGCTTGTGTCTTTAGATCTTGTATTAAACATTGCTCACCATCCAGATCCCACACTACGTACCTGTGTGCCAACTGGTCTGAGTGTTGGGGCCTCTGCAGCTATTGCTGTCTTAGCCACCCTGTTAGTGGCTTCTGTCATCATCAACATCATTCAATTCATCACGTTGAGGAGACAGAAGACCAGACCAGGTGATTATATTCACTAATTCTCCTATCATAGTTGATATATGAAATCAGAACGAAGATAAGCTATGTAAATGTTTGTTTCATGATTTGAGTAGCTTTGATCAGATCCTCAAGAGTTTGGAAAGGATTCTAGAAAAGACTCATGTAAGATGGACTAGAATTCGCATTCTTCTCACATGTCTTATGCGAAATTTTGTTTCCTTATTACATATTCATTTGTATTATTCTGGATTTTTAACCTCTGTTCAACCATGGACCTACTAAGAATTCAACAGGTATCGTGAAAATAATTATAATCCTAACCAAATTAATGATTACCTTTGCTTCTTCTTTTCCTCTTTTTCTTTTATAATTTCGCAGAATTACCTGTCAATGACTCAATGACTTGGATGAAGGATTGTATGCGTCTACACTGGACATGTGACATTAAGCCTTGTTCGGATATGCAACGGTCCTACAACGCATCTGCATCTTATACACTGGACGATGGTCGGATCTGAGCCAACTAAGCTATAGAGACATTATAGAGACCTACTTGTGTTAAATCTGGCCAAGAGTGCCGAATTGGCTATCGAAAATACATGTTTTAATTATTCATTGAGTATACGTCTTTTGAAAATTCTTTTTTAAAGATCATTTGTTAGAAATTTGTAAAAAAGATAACAAACTCAACTAAGCAACTTTTAAAATCAAAAGCGGTTGCCATAACCTTGAAATTTCCCCCAAACCCATGGATAAGAAGTTGGTAGATGTTTGTCCCCGAAACGGCCGCCATTTTGAATGTACATGGTCAAGGTAAGCACTTTTACTTTTGAAAGTTGTATAGTTGAATTTGCCATGTCAGAAAACATATTATTAGACCCTAAAATACATAAAATCGGACAATGTTAACTGTGTTGGTGAATTTCTAAAGTGCATTGACCTTTTTGACCATAGCGCCCTCATTTAAGGTGGGAGGTATAACAAACTATACATTTTTGGAATCCTTATGACCAGACGAGTAATTTAATATGCAATTTGATAAGTTTAAGTGTGTTGGTGAATTTGACCACCAGTCAAAAGTGTGTTGACCTTTCAACGTTTTTGACCCTAGCGCCCTCATTTAAGGTCGGAGGAATAGCAAACTATTTTTGGAATCATCATGACCAGACGAGTAATTTGATTTGCATATTGATACGATTGGAACTATTTGAATTTCTATTCCTGTGTGACCTTTGTTGACCCCTCACGAAAATGCCTGGGATTTTCAAGGGGGCAGCCCAAGTCAAAATTGTTCGGTATTCATCAGGGAACACAAAAACACTTTCAAACTTTTGTTCCCAGAGATTGGTCACGGGACCTACAGGCTGGTATCCTAATAATAACCCAGACAATCGTTCCCTTTAGTACACATTCACTACCACCATCATGTTCTCATCATCATCATTGTCATCATCTTAATCTTCATCATCATCATCATTATCATCATCATCATCATCATCATCATGAAGTACAACATCCGCCAATACACACTAAGAGGACAGCGGCCACTCAACTTTTCGTACCAGAAGAAGAATTCTCGACAAAAAGCAACAGTTTGGCTGGGCCTTGTCGGGAATGGAACGCTCATCTGTGTGCGTGTTTGTGCGTGTGCGTGTGTGTGTTTTGTCTGTCTGACTGTCTTTGTTCAAAACCCTATTTTATTCCCCACCCAGCAACTTTGCGCAAGTGAGATCTGGCAGTCTAGTAAAGATTGTCTGATGTTCAGTCATGCGTGCTGAGATTCAAATGGAACTGGTACCTAAATGTACTGGGAGGGTAACTACCGTATATCAAGACATATCATGAAACTCATGATTAAATATTCATACTTCAAACAATACAACTTTTAAAAAGTGGGACATTTTTTCTGACTCACTCTGTAGATATACCTTGCCCAAAAATGTCTAATAATCTTTACCGATTTTCATGAAATAATTGTGATAGTATCATTTATTATTGACAGAAAGTTTATATATATCTTCTTGGAACTGTATTGATTAAAGATAAACTTGAGTTCTGGTAAAAAAAGAAAATGAATTCTCACAGAATCTAACGAAACTTACACTGAATGTTCAAGATTACAAATGAATGTCATGTGCCAAACTATTTTGGAAGAAAATGTATACTGGCTGAGAAATGAGCATAGAAAGATAAGGAAATCAGGGTAGTACTAGCCCCGACACCATGTGTGTTGTCCCATATACATCTTTCTGTGTAAGTGATTGTAACTTTACCAAGACTCTGCCAAATTTATGATGATTTTGATGACTCCAGAACCTTGCATTACACACCATTACTTACATGCTATATGATCAACTTTTCTGATCCATTCCACACCTTTTCATTCACAATGGAATCGCATTACCAGAACTCAAGTTTAGCTTTAATCTAAAAATGCGTGTATATTTGTGGAGAATTTATTTCTGACCATAACATTCTGGAGTGTATGTAAAGTTATTTAACAACGCAACAAAACTGGAAAAAGATAAAAGAGATTCTGCATAGAAACATTTGTTTGAAAGAGAAATCAGAAAAAGAATGAAATACAATAAAGCAGAAAGAAAAGTACACAAACGAAACGAAAAGATGACTTACCAAAAGAAATGGTTGAAGTACATCTAAAAAGTTGATTGATGTCTGTAAGTTAAATTGCATGTTTGTAGTTACCTTTGTGTTATTAATGTAACATCAATTTCTATTGATTTGTATGATAAATATCTATATTCTTCCGATGTTTTTACATAATCTCTATCTTTCGTTCACATGGCGAACCTTTAGGTTTAAGCATCATATTACAATGGATAACAAGAAAATCACCCCTTGCTTGTTTATAATCCCATGGACATTCGGTTTAAAGACAATTTATATGATTTTGAATTTTTTTGATATTCCTCCATTTTCATAATGTATTAATGAGAACTGCTATTATTCTAGAAATATCAAACAGTAATTTACCTTTGACACTGATGATTAACATCAAACTTAAGATTGTTTGTCAAAACTGCTATGATATCATATTCATGACTAGGCTTATTAGAAGTTTAATTTTTTATAGATTTCTTGAAGGTATGTAATATTTCATCAATCGATAAAATATTGCAGATGTCAAACGTAGTAGTGGCAAATATAGAGAAAAATAAATTCGATAAATGCAGATGATTAAAATTAAGTTTCATTGGTCTATTTTGTATGGATAACGTCACCCAATATGTACAATAACTAAAACAAGCTGATAATGAAATAACGCAAAGTATTGATGGCGTACATGTGCATTATCGTTATAACGATGAGGACATATGGAAATTATTTAAAAGCTTAATAAAAGCAAAGCTTGTATATTCTAACCCGCCCCTATTGCTCTTCAAAGTAGAACATTTGAAACACTGTTAGAGGCATGAATATATTGGAAGGAGCATCATAAAGAAGAGAAAAAAGGTATACACGGAATAAAAGCCGGAGAAGAGAGAGAGGCGGAGATGAGCGATGGGGGAAGTTGTACAATTTTGTATTACATTTTTGTAAACATTAATTGCATTCTATTACAATAATACACCTTTCAGCAGGTACAACATTTCAGGGTACTCTTTTGATTAAAAAAAAATTCTTTAGTTCATTTTCTGTTTTCAATTGTGAAATGAACCAAACACAATTTATGGCATATACAAAAGTCTTGCTGCTCGATTTGCAAAATGAAGAGAAAACGAACAGGTTTTTGTTTGTCCCTTCGCGTGGTGAAATCAAGAAAAAGAGGGTTGTTTAAAACATTTGTTTTCTTCCAAAAATGAACAGGGGAGAGCAACGTGAAAGAAGATATTACAATCTTCAGGTACCTTCTTCTTCTCGCGTTTCATCCAATCACCGATGCGCTACCCCTTCCCATCCATGACGCAAGCCCCTCCTCTCAGTCCTGACCTACGCTGCTATACAGGGTAGCCCATACAAAACCCAGACTAGCTTACTTTCAAGAATGTGGGGCAATTTGCATTGGCTCCAACAGAAGGGGAATCTTTTTTATAAGAAAAATTATACCACATTTGCCAAAATTGGTTGAGTAATGACAAGTTACACTATGTCCTACTACCAAAGTTTGGTGAATGGGTAGTTAGAGTGTAATCGACCCTGCTTTGCGATCTGTCAAGGGGGCTCTGGGTGCTTCACCCGACAGTTATAGTCGGGCTGCGGCATTTTAGGAAATGAGTTATGTGGGTTAAGTAACTTCGAGAGGTGAAATATTATAGGTAAAATGTGGTCACTACTTCGGAAAAGGCTCTTGGCCTAATCCATTTACATCGGATTATTAATGTAAAATTCATGAATTTAAATTAGCCTATATCCTTAATTCAGGAGGTAATTGAATATAGTCCAGTAGAGAAGAGCGAGAAAAAATACCTCAGTTTTATATACTGTTGCTCAACATCAACGGTCTTATTCACCCAAGGTAGCTCATCAGTAGGCCTGTTATTACCATGATACCTTCATTCTATAATGTGTAGTTATTGAAAAAGTATAGCTCTATACCGCCCTCAGTGTTAATACATCCTAAAACAGTATCGGTCTGCTGCCGCGGCATGTACGCTCATCAGCATTGGTAGATAAGTCAGTTGGCTGTCCAGAATGTAACATTATATCTCCCGTAAGCATCGAGTATATCCGTTGAAGTGAATAATAAACCTCTGTTGCTGTGATCTGTTTGTGCAAGCTCTAGACAGGCTACGGGTGAGTAAACATAGCTAACATTATTTCAATCCATCAATTCAAGCATTTGGTAACTCTTTTGACTCTGAATCGATAACGTATTACTTTTTGTTTATAATTTGATCGTAAATTCTTCTATAAGAGAAAACAGAACGTGTGTAAAACTCATATCTCGTGTGTCATGACAGTAGACTTCGTCCTTGATTGTATTGGACTTTCCCTTTTAGCTTCATAGGCTATTGCGTTTACATTTATGTCTTCTTAAACCAGCTATTAAACAAATTGTGAAATTTATCATTTACAGAATGAGTCGACTGGCCAGTTCTAAAATGGATATCCAACGATTGAGAATCATTTTGCACGTCATCGGATTTGTAGTGATGGTAAGATGTCTGCGAAATTACGGTTTGAAAGCAATATAAAATCATTATTACCAATGGACGAGACACTGGTATACAGAGTATGTTTTGGTTCATAGCGCTCATGTCTGGCATAAAGGCATTTTTATGATGCGCCATTATTATAACATCGGCTTTAACACGGCTGCCATTACATGTGCTCTAGCATTTTAAAGCTTTAATTTCTGCAAGGTAACATTTACCTCACCTGGGTGGACTGTGGAAAGTGTAGATTAATGTCTTGCCAAAACACATGAGTCCTTCAGCAGGGATTTGGACCCCGGACCCTGCGGTTCACAGTCCGGAACCTTATCCACGATACCACAACACCTCTACATTTGTGTTAACGTATTGTTGTAAACACGTCGGAATATTAACGTGGATTATAAATATCCGCTTCGGACATAAGATAGTGGAATTATCATTTTAGAAAATGTAGGAATTGACTAGGAAGGCACAAATATCCACCCAAATGGTGTTCAAGGCGCTTACAAAAAAAAAAACAGAACAAAACATTCTTTATGAGAAAACAATTGCCATTAGGCGTGTTTTTATTTTCTCTTTATAAAGCCACCTAGATTCTTACAATCATATTATAGATATAAAAATTGGTTACTAACATTGACGTATAATGAGGGGCCTGCGAGGGCGAGGGGTGCAAATAGTCCTTCGAAGATTATTTTGTAAAATACCCATATTCGGGTAATATAACTGGAACCTCACATTCGGGCACGTCATTTCCTGGATTTCCTCATACGGGCAGTAATGTTTTCACAAAATAAATGTAATTTTGATATCTTTATCTATATATTTTGATGAGGAAAAACAAATACGGTCCATAATAAAGTAGGTGTTATTATTATTATTGTTTTGCTCAAATTGTAAAATTCGTGCTGGAGGCATCAATCCTCTCGGAAGGATAAACTTAGCACAATACTGCCAATATATTTTTTTATTTTCCTGTTCGAAAGTCTCTCAGTAGATTATTCATAGGGTGGAAGCAGATTATATAATGAACTCTTTGAACTAAATATATTGAATTCAAGAGAAACGTCTCCTATATTTAATTAACATATTCAAAGATTGGTTCTTTGGAAATTAAGCTGTAATGACGTATAGAAAAGAAATACGCGTCATATGAAAGGGAAATAGTCATTTCAGCTCATATCATCCATGCAGAATGAGTATTTATAAAATTCCATTTTTTATAAACAATAAAGCGAGAGACTATTATGGTAGCCTTATACAATATTATGTAGTTTGCTTAACACCAACGAAATTAAGAATTCAGAAGGGCAAAAATAATTTAAAAATTTCTTCGCTTTCCTAAAACTGCATGCGAAACTAGTCTGCTACTTTAGATCACTTTTTTGTAACGATTGATTCAACTATCTATCTTTATTTCTTCAGATCACAGAATTCTCCAACGGCCAATCTGTGACTCTGACAGGTCCTCCTGCAATAGAGCAAGGGAGTGATACAGTTTACATATGTACTGGAGGACCATCGCCATATGTGTTTAAATGGCAAGACTTTTCAGAGGTGCCTACAGGTGTTACTATCTTCCTTACCAAAGAAGTGGCTTACGATCGCTTGGTATATCCAAAATATGCCAATTTTGATGTAGAAGAAAATGGGGCTACATCCACTATGACAATCAATAATACTCTGATTGAAGATGAAGGACAATATAGATGTAATGAAGGAACAGGAAACTTTGATGAGGCAGAACTGACAGTAGAAGGTGGGTCATACAAATCTTTTGACAGTCTGTTTTACTGAATGTTAATGTAGTTTCCATTGCATAATATTTATAAGAAAACAGCTGTTAGTTTAATTTACAGTATAGTATTAATGACTGCTTCGAGAGAAATAGTTGTTTTTATACGCTCAAGGGAAGGTTAGAATTGTGCTATTTCCCGAGGCGTGCCGAGGGCAATAGCCCAATTCTAACCTTCCCGAGAGCGTATAAAAACAACTATTTCTCGAATATTAAAGCAGTCATTAATACTTTTATATGCCGAAAACAAAAGAGTCAACTAATGACACCACCTTGGCCTTTCCCTAGTTTATCTGCACGGTTGTTTTTTACGAGTGTATCTTTGAGAGTAGACTAGATCTAGATTCTGGTCTAAGCAAGATATTTTTACAATTTTGGGGTGGGCCGGCCCTGTGGGTAATATGGAGAAGAACCTGCGCTTTCATATGACACCTCACTTATTGAGTATCACCTTCAGGATCACAACAGATAAAGGTTTGAATCTCGAATTGAAGAAAAAAAACTTGACTTTTTTTGCATGGTCGCGCAATGCACGTAGACTGCATTGCGTGCAACTCTATGGGAAGAACTTAGCACACAACATCGGGTGCGCGATCAGACACCCTGACGACTAGATCTATTTTCGTCTACGTCTATGCTGGTACTCCATTTTCAGCAACTAAACGAACATGTTTATGGATAATTTCACGTACCCTTTTTGTTGTTGTTGCTGTCGGCGAGTCTTGCATTTCATAAGTTGAAATCTTGGGAGAGTTCCTTTAGCCATTTTTGTCTTGTTTGGAATTGTCTTGTCTTGTATGAGAATACCGACCAATTCTTCGCATACGTACGGTATCCTCGATCGCTCAAACCATTTTTTAACATGTAAACCTATGGGTATTTTACCAAGACTGAACTATTTTCCCAGTAACCATGGTTACTGGGATTTTAGAACTACTTTTTTGAACTATTACATGGGTTTGGAATTTTACCGGGAATTTTACAGGAATAGTTAAAGTTTATGAATGCAATTTCGACCAATCAGATGGCTGGATTCCTTAAGTGAGGTATATAATGTATAATGTACGCCATGATAATAAAATGCTATTTTCTGTCTCTGCGACGTATGTTATTCTTCATTCAGAGTTTTCGGCTACATCCCTGTACATGTACACATATCAATGACTAATGCATAATGTGCAGGCACTACTTGGCCGCATTCGTTTCTCAATCATGCACAAAAGAAAAGAAACAAAACAAAACAAATAGTCTACTATTTTACCAGGGTGAACAAAGAATGTTCTGTTTTTCTGAGAAGTACAAGATAATATATGTACATTGAAGGCCTACATGTGTGATATGTACATGTATGTAACTACCAGCAAAGCAGATTGTTAGCAGCGACAACCATATTAGTAAAAACAATTCCGCATACTTGATGATTCGTTTTGAAGTATGTTACTATTTTAGGCCCATACCCAAGAGAAAAAAGTAAGATTATCAATATGTTTGGGATCCTACATTTCTCTTTACAAAATGCATACATGTATAGCTTCAATAAAAATCTATTTTGCTGTACCATTTCTATAGAGTTGTTCAGTCACAGTGCCTTCAAACAGCATGGATATGTTGCGTTACCTACCAACTATGCGAAACTACTTAAAACCAAAAAACATTGTTGTGCATGATATGATAATGTTTGTGAATTTCATGAGTGGTTCATTTCGGGAAAGTTTCATGTTGGAAATTAGTTGAATCTCAGTAAATCTAAGACCAAAAGTTTGCAATGCGCAAACAAATTCTTGCCGTGAAAATGTCTTGTCATTCAGAACTCGCGAAAGTGTTCGGTTTTACAGTAGCCTTATATTTCAAGTATCTACTTCCATTCTTCCAGGGGAATAGTCAAGAAAGCCCTAAGCATGTCTGCATGTTTTATTATTACCGAAGATGTCATTACACAATGGGTTAGAGGAGCCTGGGGGGGGGAGTAATTTAACCTGAAATACACATTGGGGTGGGGGTGCATATCTTCACCTGTTTGTAGCATTTTCAAGTCAGGTTTATTAACACAATTCAATAAAAGATAAAGGCCTTTAAATTTCATCGTCACATTTTAGTTATGTTACTAAATGTATTAGGTATAATGCCTTTAATTTGTGTTAATCTTTTTGATTTGCAGTCGAATCGACACGCTCACTGTCAGTAGAAAGTAAAATAGAGAGCACCATTGACATGTTCAAAGCAACGTGTGAAGCTTTAGATGGTAGACCAGATGAAACAATCACATGGATGTTAGATGATGGTACTTCACCTTGTGATAATCCAGTAGTAACGCCCCTACCAGCTGGATCAGGTCTGTCTAGTATGAGGAGTGTCTGCACATTTCAAGCTACCAGTGAGAAAAATGGTCAAACATTGAAATGTGTCATCACCGGTCATCAAGTATCTGACCTCAATGGAGAAGAAACAACTACTCTTAATATACGTCGTAAGTTTAGTGACTGTACACTTTTTATGATTACACTTTCCATATTTGAACCTTGTTACTAAGCAGAATAATAAACTATTTAAATAAAATTGAGATCAACTATGGTGAAACTGATTGTAGTAATTCATAGAAACGATTACTTTTACATACCAGTATTGCCTGTTTAAAGCCAGAAGGATGTTCATGTGATGTAAAATGATATGTGGTAAGAGCCTTCTGGATCCAAACAGACAATGTTAATAATTCCTCTTAGGATAACTAAACGTATTCATTGATTTAGGAAACTTATTTTTTTTCCTGATATACATGTACGAGTATGTAATAGCCAATTGTCGTGCAAAAGATTGTTTACCGTAAATACTTTAGTTTTCAATGCCATATTAACAAGAGGGTACAAGTTCAGAGGTGTTTCTCTCACTCCACACTCCCCTTCACACAAACAAAAAATGTATATAAATGAGGTGATTACGTTAGCCGTTGTAAAGGCAACAAGCTTAAAGATGAATTTGTTGTTGATTGATTTTTAGTTTTCCATTTTAAATGTATCAATGCAAAGTAGTTTCATCCTTGTTAAACATATAGGGTTAACTTATACATGCATTTTTTCAGTTGCTCTCACAAACAAAGAAATTTCACATTTTTCAATAAATTGTCTTAAAGCCCCACTGTCCTACTTGTAGCTACTTGCTCCCTCTATATAGAAAACTTCCCCAATCAGTGCCTGTTGGTCCCCCATGATCCTCTTTTTCTTATGTTATTTGAGAGCTGCATTAATGAGATAGCCACCTGTCAGTGACCTCGCTGTGTGGTCTAATCTCTTCTAGCCCAGTAGTATTGATTGTGAATGACTTCAGTTATTTAGTCAGTGCATATTTGAATTTTCCATGTTTACTTTAATTCAGGGATGCCTACTACTGATATAACGGTTGGATTCCAGTTCCCTGATACAAGCCTCACAGTGTCATGTGACATTGCTGATCCAGACCAACCTATTCCAAGCGTAAGGAACTTTTACATATACTCCAATGACACTCTGATACATCAATCCTCAACGGGAGACCACGATGTGGAGGTTCCAGATACAGAATTCGACCTCTATACGGAGTTTACTTGTGTAGCAGGGAATTATCTTGGAAATGTGACAAGTGATCCAATTAGGTATGACCCAACCAGTAAGTCATCATGATTTTATATTATCAGTGGAATGAGAGTTTATTTGTTTGTTTGTGTTATTACGCTTCTGTCTTCATATTCTCTTTAATTTCTATCATTTTTTCTTGGGGAAAGGTGACACACCGGTGTTTATTAGAAGATCTACATGTACAGTATACACCCTACATATGCGTAGATCACTATGTTTGCATATTAAAATCAAATACAAGAATATATTTGTAATCGTATAAAACCAATCATAAGCATACATACATGTATATATGACTCTACTTTCTGAGAATGATGAAAAATATTCACGTTGATAGAACAATTCTAATTTTGTTTTATCAGTCATTGATACAAAGCATTCTAACATACAACGTGATTTGTTTTTACGGAAATGGGACCCAGACAAACCGGACTCGCTTAGACCGGGTGCGACGTGCGGCACAGAGAGTGATATGTTATGATTTGACTACTATAAACTGTTTGTTCGAACAGAGAGTCATGTCCAAAACAAACAAAATCATGAAAGATCAAAGTCACCCTCTCAACACCCCATATTCTTTCAACCGTTCTGGCACGCTTCCGCCAATCCTTCGTACCAAACTCTATCCACATGTTCAACCAAATCGTTAAGAGATAATAATACAAATAATAATATTAATAATAAAAATAGCAATAATGATCATAATTACTTGAATTTATAAGCTGTTCTCCTAAATCTTATGAACCAACGATGAATATATTGAATAGCCCATTAAAAGCAGTGAAGAGATGTTTCTAATCATTTAATCAAGTTTACCAATCTGGATGACGTAAACAATTATTTATGTGATATGACGATATCTTTTCTGTTCTGAATTGTTTGCTTTGTATGTTCCATATTATTGTACTCTGTTTCTTGTATTATTGTAATGCTGGTGGGAAGCATATTTCCACATTTTGGACGAATAGATCAATCAATCAATCAATATAACATGTATTACATTCCGGTACATGTATTTAAACCGGTACTATATATTCAAACAAAATATCAACAGCATCTTTGTGCAATGTACACTGTCGCTCATATAGTTGGAATATTTTGTTTACCCCAATTTATGGAATTATTTTGACAATGATGTATTCCTAATAGATCTAGATAATAGTATACATGTTCAGATTTTATTGAATAATAATTTGCCAGAGGCGTTGCATCGAGTTAAAAAAAGCGGGTGCTGCTTCCAACGATTAGAAAGAGACAGAAGAAATGGCTTGGACACATCATGCGGCATGATGATAGCTTGATGATCAGAGTCCTAGAAGGCCGTCTACATGAAAAGAAGTTGAGGGGAAGACCTCGTAAAGGCTTTCTAGATGATTTGATTGCGGAATGTGGAGCAAAGGGATATGAAAGGCTGAAACGGGTGGCTAAAGACCGAAGTACTTGGAGAGACACTTGAAGTAGAACTCTGATTGGGTCACTGAACCTGTCATAAACTGACAGATAACTTTTGATGATGAATTTGCCATTGTTTGTTTTGCGTGACTGCTAAAGCATGTGTATGCTACTATGCTTATTAACTAGGGGACCTACGCCCTTAAGTCATAAATGACAGTAATGACGATTAATGCCCCACAAAAGGGCACTAATATGGCAAATCGACACGGTTTTGATCATGGGGCCTCACACTTACGAGGCCATTGCTTGGCCACTGAACCATGACTGTACGCAGTGGGGGCTAGGGTAGGGGGCAGTTCCCACAAATAATAAACACACACAAAAAATGCAACAAATTTTCAATAATTCATTGCATTTTACCCCGGTCCCCAGCATAAAATAATCCTCTGTACGACCGTGCATTATGGCTCAAGGGTTATCTCATTTTAGCCAGCACAAACGTAGCTAGTTCGCGTATATAGCAGACGGCAATCGGCGGATCAGACGACACTTGATAGTGATTTTGTATGTGAGATTGCTTTGCTAAATATAAAATACAAGAATATTTTTCATATCTTTAAACTATCATTGATATCTGATAATTAAACAGTTAGTAAAATAAACCTACCAAACTACATAAAACAATGAAATACTTGACAGAAAGTAAGGGAGTTTGATGTGTTGCACAATTGCACCCCTTTGTTAATAATCGAATAGTCCATGGTGTTTATGAATATTCATGTTTTTGCTTACGGTGGGGGGGTGGATAAAATGGACATAATGAACAAATCAGAACTTATCTATGATAATTCATGCTTCTTATCCTTCGTGTGCTTGACTTATAACTTTACAATCGCGTAGTAAATTGAGTCCAAAGTTCGACTTCTTGTACATGTGTTATATAGGCAATGGCGAGCTTGCGACCTATTTTGATCTAATTACGGTGGGTGAACTTTCAAAAGTCAATGGGACATGAGGGTTCCAATAAAAAAGCTAGTGATAACGTACGTCGGGGTGGATGTGCTTTTCGTTTAAAATTTTTTTTAACGATTTTTGTTGGGTAAAAGTCCATAGGCTAACGTACATGTTAGTCCTTTTTTGCAAGTTTTTGACAAGGTTTCTCAGTACACATATATTTTTTTCTCAGAGACATTTCTTTAGAACAAAGTAGTAATAAAAGAAGAACAAAAATATAATTGTTGACAATTTAAAGAACAACACATGCTCAATTCATCCCTTCGAGAAAATGAGGCTTTGAAAGGGAAACATACATTGGCCTATGGAAAAGGAAAGCATTTAGTTTGATGTTTAGTAACCTTTTACACGGTAAAAAAATTGGATTCCTCGAACTGGCTGAAACAATATACGTATAAACCATGGATAGCTGTTTATAGAATCATCGTTAATTAAATCAGCCAGGTTATGGTCGTCGACGCCTATCATCGATGTCAGCCTACTTATATTGATAGTATCCTGCTTCCTGGTGTTCTTTTTTTTTACGGAAATGTGCTGGTAGTATGGGGATTTTTTTATAAAACAAACATTATTCCATACCTTTTTTAACATAACTGTATGCCCATAGTATACTTTAAAGTGCAAGACACTTATTTGGTTTGCAAAGGCGTTTGACAAGCTATGGTGAATAAATCTGTTATTTTAAATGCATTTAAGGTTTGATACACTCCCAGTCGTGAGAAATTATTTAAAATTAAACTACAAGAAACATAAAACACATCTTTGAAAACAAAACCGTAACATTCCGACTATGCCGTCCCTAACAGCTATTAGAAAAGCTAGTTAAGAAAACAAACAGAACAAAATTAACATAAAGTCTACAGTTTGAGTTACCCTCACTAGACACCTTGCCGAAAATAGGTGGATTTAAGGGGCTCGCCCCAACCCCCTTCTCTCAACCAGTTATTTAATTGGGTATTTTTTAAGCCTTTTCCATTCCTTATTCGTGCTGGGGTTTAGATTAATTTTGTATGCAAGTTATGTAATCCTTTTGAATTCATTCCAAATCACGTCAATATTGTTTGTATATTTTGGGTAAATATTTATTCAGGTATCAATCAATTTATAATGAAAGATTCAAAAGCCAAGAATAAAAGGCTTTGTTTGCACAATATTTGAGTCTATTTTTAGCAGAGGTGTTGTGGCCTTGAGGATACGTAACCAGAATGTGGATCTCGGTCCGAATCCCGCCGCGAAACTAATGTCTTTTCGCAAAACACTAATCTACATTTCCCACACTCCACCCAGGTGTAGTAAATAGGTACCTCAATGAATTTATTCCTTGAATGTTTTAAAAGCCTCCCGACAAAAAAAAATCTGCTTTTATTAAGGCCAACTTATTAGCAGGGTGGAATTTCCTTGTAATGAACGGCGTTAATTTTTGGAGAGGGGGGGTGTATTTTTCATCGAATGTGTTTTTTCTTGGTTGTCCTTGGGAGCGTATTGTTGCTATATAGGGGGTGATTTTAAAGGGGGGTTAATTGTCCTCAGGGGGTAATCGTCCACGGGGGGTAATTGTCCTAGGGTGTAATTTTTCCGGGAGCTATTTCCCTGGGGGTAATTGGCCTTGGGGGTGCTGGTTCTCGAGGATTAATTTCCAGGGTTTTTTTTGTCTACGGGATGATTGTCCAGGGGTAATTTTCGTGAAACAATATTTTTTGCATGCATTTCATTTTAATCGTAACCAATGAAACGCGATATAAATAGGATTTTATTGAAATCAAAACATAAAAAACCAAAAGCAAACAGTCCGAAGACTGACAACTGTCTTGGGTACAAAATAAAATTTAAATCAAATATACATAATAAAATAGCAGTAATGAATAATTACATAATTTACATGAGTTAAAATATCAAATAACTAAACTATTATCACTAAATATTGAAAAAAGAACATATAAACAATAACAACAATAGGTATATACATCATTACAATTACATCAAAAGAGGGCTCTCGAGCTGCGCAATAACTGAATCACGCACAGACCGAGAGTCCATTGAAAAATAAAATTAAAATGCATGATTTAAAAAGATCAACGGTGAAAAGAGGGAAATATGTCAGCTAAAATTGAGATGTTACAAGTAATATACAATAAAGAAATTTCCAAGAGAGCATAAAAAGAGGGAGGGAGGGGAAAAATGAGAAAGGGGAAGAGGGAGGGAAAGAGAGAGATAGAGAGAGAATGAAGGAGATAGGAAGAAAGTTAGGGAAATGTCAATACCATCTGATACCAATGATATTAATCACGTAATTTTAGTTAGTTATTGTTATTGTATTTTGAAATACATGTACTATCGGAGGCGTATTTATCCTTTTGATATTCCTGGAGGATATTTGCAAGACTATCCTTTTCAGGGTTTTAAAGATCCGACTCTCTTTGTATCACTTTGAATGCATATTGCCGTGTGTGTGTGTATTAAAGTGACTAGGCCTATATGTGTATGAATACGTGTCTTTCGTTTCTTTTGACGAAATATTATTATTGTAGATAATTTCTTAGCTGTATGATGTACACAGTCATGACTGATCTTCGTCAATGTTTTCCTGAAAACATCTTTAGTGACATATCCAAACCTTGGCCTCAGGAGGGGCAAAACATTTCCAACTGTTAACCATGTACCTTTAGTAAGGAAGGTCGTGGTCTGCGTTACCGTGGGGGGGGGGCATCATTTTAAATACTCCCTTAAGACATTCCTTTTTAATTCTCCCTGTTGATCCTCCCTGTTAGTCTGTAGCTTTAATGTGTTATTCACGGTAGATGTAATGTAACTGCCTTAATTTGAATTTGTAATGTTTTGCCCTAAAATTTATTGAATTCTATTGTATATATATATGTATTGACTAGATGTATCTGTGCTTATGTATTTTGAATTAATTTGTAGGTTGATAAGTATATATTAATTATAGTTACTGAATGTATTATTATCTAATTATCTAAGTATTGCCAACTTTGTAAAGCGCTATAGAAATATAATGTATTATTATTATCATCCCAAATCACTTAATTGAGGAAGAAAGAGTGAGTCCGTTGACGAATATCTTGCCTACATTTCATGCGTTTCTTCGCTTCGCTGCCATGCTTTTTCCTGGTTGATAACCTATCAGAAGGCGCGAGTTGCCGGAAATGAGTAAAGACATACGGTGTATTAGAATTGAAATGAAAGTGCATAATTTTTAGTTTTTGTTGTCTTATATGAAGAGATATGAGTCATGAGGAAGGATGTCGATCACAGACGAGGAGGAACTATAAGGTTCTAATTGCAAATATTTCATCTGATGTATTCGTATAAAACCTTTTGTCTTTATAGCTTTTCCCTTTCTCTCTCATTTCTGGGTAATCAGGAACTTTGTTGTTGTTGTAATAAATCGCGGTTATATCAACCATGGAGACCCAGTTATGTTTGCTTATAGCTGTTTTGACATTTGTGTATTGATTATATTAAACGTTGTATTGCTTATTTGTTTTAATGGAAATTATAAATGGTTGAATGAATAAAACAATAAATTACGTTTAATCATGCCCCTCCCTCACTTGATGGCCTTGTTTTAACACATTTCATCTACCAAGGAATTCGGTGCCAATGATACAAGCGCCTATCCCCTCCCCTATAGATGAACTCTCGCTCCGCCCCTGGTTACGGCATACATTTGCAGTTCCAGTATAAGTGCATAGTGTAGGATACGACTGGGAAACCTTTGGAAAAGGCGCTATATAAATCCAATTAGTATTATTATATGTAATCATGTATGAGGACCAGTGGAGGACTGTCGTATATACTACCCCATCTAGCGGCGATAAAACGTCAGTCTGATGGTGACTGCGGCAATGAGTAGGCAAAAGTCTTTGGTACCATTCACTCGGATTTGTTTTGGAACTTTGGCTGATCCTGCCATGACTTTAGCCTTCGTCATGTTTATTTGCAGACATGTTAGTCGGCTTCCATTGTCCCGTTCTTCCAGCATTATTTCGAGGACGTTTAAGTTGTCAGATATGATGACAATAACGTTATCAAATCTTAGATCGCTCATGTTTTCCCCATTTATGTCGATTCCCTTTGGTGACCAGTCTAATGTTTTGAAGATGCTCTGTAGGCACGTAGTGAAGAATTTTGGTGAGCCGGTGTCTCCCTGCCGAATTGTAAATATAGCTAGTAATATGGGTAATACTACTAATATTACTACTAGTAGTAGTACACGCAATTAGAACAAATCTTCTTTTTTGATGTGTTTGTTTGTTAATTTTGTTCTGTCTGTTTTTCTTAACTAGCTTTTCTAATTTCTGCTAGGGACATACCGTCCCTAGCAGAAATTCCGACTATACCAGTCGGAATGTTTCTGATATATTTTCAAATATGTCTTTTATTGTTCCTGTAGTTTAATTTCAAATATTTTCTCACAGTCTGGATTGTATCAAGCTTTTATGCATTTAGAATAACATATTTGGTTACAATAGCTTGTCAAAAATGTGTATTACACTTTAAAGTATACTATAGGCCTACAGTTACGCAAAATATTGGTATGGATTAATGTCTGTTTCAGAAAGAGGGACTAAAGACATGCTACCAGCGCACCTCCGTGAAGAAATAACACCCGGAAGCAGGATTCATATTATCATTATCAGTAGGATAATATCAATGATAGACGTCGGCTTCCATAACCTGACTGATATCATAAAACTATGGTTCCATTAACAGCTTGCCATGGTTTATACATATATTGTTTCAGACGGTTCGAGGAATCGCATCTTTTTTTTACCGTGTAAAAGGGTATTTAACATTAAACTAATATTTGCTTTCCTTGTATGTATCCTTTTCAAGTCATGATTTTCCTGAAAGGCGAAATCGATCACATGTTGTTCTTCAAATCGTCAACAATAACATTTCTTTTGTTTTGTATTAAGTCATATCCTGCCATAAGCTTGCATGCACGCTACCGTTATAATGCCCTTGTACACGCGAGCTAGCTATCGCTTCGTTGCATCTTGTACTAGTGGCAGATAATGACGCCATCGAAATGACACCTAGAGTGCAACGACTGTTAAAATAAGAGAACTTGAAGTAGTGTTGACACGCAGCTTACTCCCCAAATAACTGCTGCTGAATGTTATTTTGAGTTATTCCAACGAATCAGTTTCATCAATTTAACTCAAGTAAATCTCATCAATTTGTTGTCCCAAGTAACTTAACCCATTCTCTTTTTCTGAATGACATGCTTAGCATCCTGCCTGGAATCGGTTGTCACGGGTACCTTTGGAACCCTGATATTTCCCGCTACACCTCCGGACCAGACCGCTGACAGCCAGGAACGGTGCAGTAAATACAGTAATAACAGTAAGTCGTCAATCAGTGATGTAGCATGGGTTAGCCATTGAGCGGGCACTTTTATAATGAGGGGGTGGCATCGATTGGCCTTACTTGGTAGATGGTCAATGCGATTTAACTAGGCATAGTAACAAGGCCATCGATGAGGGGGCTCGACATGGAGTCTTGGCATCCCTTTTTGTGACACCGTACCCTGTAGTTACATCCCTGATCACATCACAGATAGTATCTAGGGATATAATGACATTTCTCATAATTAATTTTAATAATTTGAAGAAAACCTCAAGGCATAGGCAAATAAGGCAAACGAGGGGGGGGGTGGGTCGCAGCCCCTTAGGAATTTTGAAAGGACTGATATTTGGACAACGATGTGATGTCAGGGTAGGGGGTGAGTCATATTAGTCTTCATAGGTGGTGCATATCATCTTCTTTGCATTTTACTTTCCCTTCGTTGTCTCCCTTTCCTTATTTAATTAGGTAAATTAGCCACTTAAATTTATATACATCATATTCATTAATTGCAGCCTCCCTACCAAGAGCTAGACGGACATGTCGTGGGGATCTCTTGTCGTCAGCCGTCTGGGAAGATCCCGTGTTCCTCGACTGCTTTGTGGGAGAAGATACTAATGAGGTTCTGGACAACATTGCAAGGGTAAAAAATTAAGTCGTTATGTATTTCATACTCTTATAGATGTAACGCTCTCAATGAATCCATTGACCGGGGTAATAGTATATTTGTAAAGCGCTTAGAGACATTAATATTAAGCGCTAAATACAAATTAAATATTATTATTATTATTATTATTATCATAGTATGCATAATGCCAGAGATTTACTTATGAAATGCAGGGTGAGCCGAGGGAAGGGAGGTATACTAGTAGTATTATTAGTATAGTAGTAGTAGTAATATTAGTAGTAGTAGTAATAGAAGTAGTAATAGCAGTAGTAGTAATAGTAGTAGTAATAGTAGTAGTAGTAGTAGTAGTAGTAGTAGTAGTAGTAGAGGTAATAGTAGTAGTAATAGTAGTAGAAGTAGTAGTAGTAGTAGTAGTAGTAGTAGTAGTAGTAGAAGTAGTAATAGTAGATGAAGCAGAAGAGGAAGGAGAAGAAGAAGTATAAAGAGGAGAAGGAGGAGAAGAAGAATAAGAGAGAGAGAAAGAGAGAGAGAGAGTGGAGTGAGAAAGCGAATGGGCGACATAGATAAAGAGAACCAAAGTATTATTTCTTTTGACTTTATTTGTTATACACCTAACTCTTGTAATGCGTTTATTCTGCTTAAAAATGACGCAGTGTATGCCTTCAGTCCCGATATCGAGGTGCTTACGTCATAGCATCTCTTCGTCATAAATACCCTAGCAAATGAGTATTATTTTCATTATTGTTCATCGAAACTGAACTTAATCATGTGACTCACTTACGCAAATGTACTCCATGTATTTAAACTAAATGGTAGGCAGCGGCAAATGAGAGGGGTTGGGGCACACCCTTGCCCTGTGTCCAACTGTTGGTGTACCTTAAGTAAACAATAACAATAACCCCGCCCCCCCCCCCCGCCCCCCCCCCCCCCCTCTCCCACAATTTTTTCTCGGAATTACATTCTTGAAATATATGAATCCGCTTCTCCAATTACAGGGAGTTGTGACGTCAGAGAACGTAATCGAATATTCTTACGACGTTGCTGAAGCAACCGCAAATTTCGCCGATATCAATGCTGAAGGTCTTCGAGCCATCTCCGATGCTCTGGAGAAAATCGTCAACGTCGGGAACTCATCGACAGAGGTAATAACACAAATTGTCCGTGATCTGACATAATATTTTTTGGCGAGATTAGATATTTTGGTTTTAGAGCTTGATTAGGTTACGATTTAAATCAGATTAGGATAATGGTTAGTGTAAGCTAGGTTTTGTGTTTGATCCATGGTTGAATTAAGGAATTTGATTATTAACTGTTCATTCATTTTCGCCGGAACACTATGCTACACAATTAGTATCATGATTAATATAAATCAGTTCTGTCATGACATCTACAGTATTAGTGACTATACTTCTGACGCCGAGTTCCTACAGAGAGGTACTTGCAAAATGGAAAACTGGGGTTAGTTTCCAGGAAAATGCCTCTTTCTGAGTGTGTAAACCATGTGAAAGCCATTCTTACGACTCTGTTCACCAATATATATTTTTATATTATGTTTTGCGACACAACCCACGCCATTAAATAGCAGTATATCAATGGCTGTCCAAAGCACTTGAATATTTTAAAGCCCCATTGTACTACTTATAGCTACTTGCGCCCTCTATAAAGCAAACGATGTCTAATCGGTGACCATTGGTCCCCCATGATCCCCTATTTCTTATGTTAATTGAGAGCTGATTTGATGACATAAACCCCTGTCAATTACCATGTACGGATGTCCAATCCCTCCCGGCCAAACTAGTGCAGAGGGGCTTTAATATTATTACTATGAGGGTTTCCAATCAGAGCCAGCGCCCTTTGTTGAGGTATTTATATTTATTCATTTCGGGTTAGGACAAATCAATCAATTAACTGTTTCTACCAGGTCACCAACAACACCCTCCAGATCGTCGACCACGCTCTCGGTGCTCCCGAAGAGGAGTTCGTAAACGCCGTCGACGTCGAAACTCCGACGAGGATTCTCGATTTCCTGGAGCAACAGATCACCCTCTTCCAGACCCAGGGCAACGGCAATAACCTCACCATTGTCGGAAGGAGCGTAGCTCTGGTGGCCCTCCAGCTCCCGAAGGAAAGTTTGTCGGAAGGTTTAGGGTTCGCTACCCTGGCATCGCCGGACGGTGAAGAGAAAAGCAACGTGCTCGACGAGTTAAATGAAAATAAAACGATTATTTACTTCAATCCATACAACATCCCGAAGACAACAATTGATGCAGCCATTCTTTTGCCACCAGATATTCTTGGACTGTTGCCTCCATATATATTAGGTGCGAAACGCTTCATGTTAAAAACCCAAACATTATTGCTTAATTAGACTGTACCCAAACTAGAGTGTAAACTACAATCATGAACTTTAAATTATGTTTCCTTCAATTTGATCCAATACAAATTAATGAAATCTATGAGCAATCATTAACAAAATATGAGGCTCAGGTTGCAAGCGAGCAGTATTCAAAGCGTGAATCCATGAAGCAAGACGGGGTCCTGTAATGTTAACCTGTATATTAAATCAATAGTGATATTGTCAGGTATACTGCCTGAACAATGACAACAACAACAATAACAACAACAGCAATAACAATAACATAAATCGTACTATGGTGAGATTAATACTGTTTTCACACTGGCGATATTTTGCTTAACCCCGTACTATAGGTGGGGTTAAGGGGGTCTTAGCCCCACCTATAGTACGGGGTTAAGCCTATTCCACTTTCTGTTCAGACTGGCTTTTACCAAAGTGGGCTAAAGTTGGCTAACCCCACCTATAGTACGGGATTAACTCACCCTGCAAAATAGCAGGGCTAACTCCGCAATTGTGGTGCTAACCCCGCAATTGCGATGCCAAGCAAATGAATGAGAACAGAAACGAAAAATAGTCCGGTACTACGCAATGGAGCGTATCGCAGCTGGCCAGATGCGAAGTATGCCCAATGATAACATTCACGATATCCGCTAATCCGGGGTTAACGAATTGCAGTGAGAACAGCGTGAATTTTCTTATTCCGGAATAGGCGCTAGACTAAAAACAGCGTGTGTGAAAATCCAAAAAAAATAGTCCGAGATTAAGGATAGTACGGGGCTAAGCAAAGTACGGGGTTAAGCATAACCAGTGTGAAAAGAGTATAAGAGAACTTTATATCAGACCAAAAAAACGTTAAATTAATCAGTAATTTAAATATGTGAGATAACGGGAAAAACGTAAAACCATTTGACCAATATAACAATTCACCAGTAAGAATCACCCGAACATCCCCTTCTTGAAAATCCCTGAAAAGCAATTATTCTCCCATCTTCTCTCCCATGCAGACAATGGAAATGTTCCAGTGACTTTCTTCATATTCCAGACCAGTAAGCTCTTCTTAAGTCCAGAGCAAGCATACGATCTCGGCGGTGTTCGTCGACTAGCGGTCGGAACCCGGGTCATATCAGCGACCGTGGAAGTTCCGGAAATTCAAGGTTTACCGCAGGGTGTTGAAGTTGAGACAACCTTCCTTGAACTGAATGTGAGTTATTTTGATTTATAAAAAAAGCAAAACTACGAACTTTCATCAATCTGACATGATTTATTCACTGTCATCACGATTTTGTATACTCCAATTTTATGACAGCTAATGTGAAATACAATCATCAATTTCTCTTTCAGATATAAAACTCAAAGGGCTACGATATTACGCGAATGCAAGTTGCACACGGGGCGTCATTTCGATTACGTCATTACCTGAACTATTATCCCCGTGCGTCAGGCAAATGACACCTTTTGTGCAACAGGTATTATGCCCATTGCACACACGGCATCATTTCATTAACGGAGGGGAGGGGCGGAGCGTCTTCCATAGTTGGGGGCCAAAAAGGGCGCTATATAGAAGGAAAAAAAGGCATCTAGATAGGGGAATTTCGAAGCGAAAATATACATTTGTTTAGTATTGGTATAACCCCTACATTGTGATTAAATTATCAGGGATGATCTCAATATTTGTCTCGTTTTACAAACCATACAAAATATTACTTAAGCATCATTTTTTTTTCTCTTATCCTCAAGTGAGGTTTTTATTTTCCGAAATTCCATACATATTTACATTAATAATTCAATAAATGAGTGAAACATAACATAGGCTAAAAATTAAAGTATATTCAACAATTCTTCCATCTTAATAGTATGTTACTCTTTGCTAACAAATTCATATCTTAAAAATAATCTCAGCAACGACTTGAATTAAAAAAGTGTGTGGGTAATAAACAGAACCCTTAACAATCTTCTTAACGTAACATTTATAAATTGCATATTGTGCATAATTTAAAGTAATGTTAAGAAGAGAATATTTCTTGTTTCCAATGTCCTTTACAACTAATACCTTTTGGTCTATTTGTATTTTTTGGGGAATAGGTTAAATATCATGTTACATATTATTTTCCAAAACAAAGTCACATCCTTGCAATATAACATAAAGTGAAAAGTTTAGTCTACTTGTCCACAAGAGTTGCATAAATCATTGTTCATAATTTGCCATTTATATCAGTTTTCTTTTGAGGCAATAAACCTATGAATCAACTTGAAATTAAATTGTTTAAATTTATTATTACGAATTTACTTTAATTCAAATGAAAATACATCATTCCAAACAAAGTCAGTAGGCCTATCCAAATTCAAAAAGGAATTCTCAAAGTAAAATACATTTGGCTCTTTTGATTTTTTGCGTATCAACAAACGATAGTGGTCTTTCAATTTCATAACAAAAACATTCACTCTATCCCGGGTTTCTATTTCTATAATATTCGAAATATCGCATTCGCGTTAAACAAAATTAACATGGCTTAATCTATCCAACCAACACTGCGGAAATGCTCTCTTTAATTTTGTATATTTAAAATCAAATAAGAGCTGTTGTGCTTTCACTTTTATATTTATGAATGTAGAGCCATTCCATACTTTGCTATTGGATGTGATGTTTATTTGCGAGAAGCGAAGCGAGCGAGGAAAAAAAAAGAGATTTATGAGGTCGCAGTGCGAAAAATTACATCTTATGAAGAGGAGAAACTTCACTCATGATGGGGTTATAAGAACATTCTCATAACGGAAGAATGAAAATACCTTTGATAAGTAACATAATTTTTTTAAATATAAATGAGAGCGCGAGCGAACTTTGGGTGAAATTGATCTTAGTCGCTTAAAATTAGAGACGCGTTTGATGATGAGAGGAAAAGCGGACACTCTTTGAAAGGGATAAGACACTTATTAAAAAAAGAAAAGGAGCACGTGTCAAAGTACAATAGGTAATTATCAGAGGTGAAAATGGGCATTTATGAAAAGGGGATACGTCCCTTCAATTAGAAAGGGAAAATGCCCATATCATTGTTAACAGGGAAATTATCAGATGTGAAAATGGGCACGTATTGCACCTTAAAAGGGGCACTGACCAAATACGAATATAGGCACTTATGAAAATAAAAAGGGGGTACTTTTAATAAAGGAAAATGCGCATTAGTTAAAAGAAAGAGGGCACCTGTCACATTTGAAAAAGGGGCATTTATCGAAGGTGAATAGGGTACTTATCTAAGGTGAAAATGAGTAATTAATCGTACATCAAACTGGTCATTTACCAAAGATGAAAAGGGGCATTTATAAGAAGGGAAAGGCACTCTTTTTTAAAATGGGAGCACTTATCATTAGGAAAAGGGGCACATGTGAAAATATAAGGTGAGCTTATCCGAGTTACAAAGGGGGTAGTAACTAAAACGGTAAGGGGCACTTCTTACAAAGGAAAGGAGCACTTATCAAGGTAAAATAGGCACCTCTCAGATTTTAATAGGGCAATCATCAGAGGTGAAGGGGGCACTTATCACATAGTAAAAATGAGCACTTCTCGTACCTTAATAGGCGCACTTACGAAAGATTAAAACGGGCACTTATGAGAATGGAAAATTTACATTTATTGCAAAGAAAAATGGAAACTTGTTGAAGGAAAAGGGGCACGCGATTGTCCCGTTCAGCGTCTAATTCTAAATAAATTCATAATTTTACTCTTGGCTAAACACCGGCTGGTCATGAGCTGAATCTTACTTTTTGATACATGCGCCCATCGTCAACCTGGAATTTATGCAAACTAATCAACGACGGCATCTTGCATGATGGTGGGTTTAGGGAACCATAGAGAAACCCGATAACAAAAGTGCCACGTGAAATTATGGTATATTTTTAAAACATTTTTCCCCCTTTAAAAATATAAAAACCTTGACTCTGCCTCTGTGTGTGTGTCTGCTTCATCCCGGTCCATACAGGTGACTCGAGACAATGAAACAGTAAATAGCAGGACATGTGTGTTCTGGGATAAGATTGATCAAGGTGGAAGATGGTCGTCAGAGGGATGTCGACGAGAAAACAACCCCGACATCAATATGATACGATGTCTTTGTGATCACCTGACAAGCTTTGCCGTTTTGATGGTACATTATTATTTCTTTTCATGGTATTTGATTTCATTATTAAAAAAACGCATAGGACATGTGGTAAATATTTGGAAAAAATAGCCAACTTCCTAGAAGTGTCACTTTGGAATATTTATCCATATTAATACCGCTATCGTATATCATACCGTGAAATATCGCGGTTATTACTATCTATTTTACGGTTGTTCATCTATCTGCCATAAATGGATTTGCAAGTTGGAGATTTCAGGGTCCTACAGCGGTAGAGAATTTTACATTATCTCCACCAGAGTGTAATGTTCAGTCTAAAGACAGATCGAAGACAGAGGCGGCATAGCCAAATGGTTTAAACATTTGACTAGATATACGAATGTTGTGGGTTGGAACCCTCCTGTGGCACTATTGTCCTTTTGAAATTTAGACATATATCTTTTTTGCCACTCTTCAACCAGGTGTTAAATGGGTATCGGTTTGGGAAGCAATTCCTTGAACGCACCGGAATCGACAGGGCTCGCCTAGGTAGTTCGAGCTTGGGTAATATTGGAGTGGCTTTTGTACCCGGGGGTCTCAGTCATGTAGAAATACTATTTAATCTATTTTATATAAACTTTCTCTGAAAACAAGAATTGTATTTTAGGTTTGGGTTGGTATCGTGTGCATGCACCTTAGCTACCTATAAGATCGTTTCAAACAACGCGCGCTTATAGGTAGCTAAGGTGCATGCATAGAGATTTATAATATGACTCAATGGGTGCATGTGATATGCATGACATGCTACCGACTCATGCTGGATAAGCTACCTCTCGCGGCCATCGTCAACACTATAACCAAAGATGACAGAACGCCGCACGTCTATCATCTTTGCTATAACTAGCAGGCGGCGGCCAGTAATCCCGCCAATGGGCAATTATTCCCCCCTTTTTTCCCCGGTCTGGCCCTGAGGGCTAGAAAAATACCCCTTAACGCGTAGATCGGCGCGTACAGCAGGATTTTGAACCATTTTGAAAAAATTACTCTTTTCTTTGAAAATGTCCCAAAATTGACGTTTTTGAACCCCTTAATGCGGCACCGCGCGGACCGCGTCCGATCTTTATAAAAATACCCCTTTGTACGCGTTTCCTTGGTCACGCATTCTTACAGTATTTATATTTCACTGAGACCCTACCGGGCTTGGGTACCGTAAGTTGTAGATGTGAGCACTTTAAATATTCAATATTAAATGGATCATTCATTTGGTATACCCATATACATGCTTTCACATTTTTAGGTAATTAACTTTGTCTCTCTCCTCTTCCTTCCACCCTCCTTCCCTACCTCCCTCACTCCCTTCTCCCATCCTCTCTCTCTCTCTCTCTTCCCCTCCCTCTCGCCCTCTCTTGCAATGCTTCATTCGTTATTTGAAGGATGTATCGGGAGATGTGGGTCTCTACGTTTTAGATGTGTTTGGTATGATCGGCTGTATCATCTCCATCATATGCCTCGTGATCACACTTGTTACTTATCTGAGCATGAAGTGAGTGATCTTTCCCTATATCCCTCACCAAACGTCAATATTTAACATTTTTGTGTAATCTTTGATTAATAAATTGGAGAGCATGAAAACAGGTTAAAGACGGGTTTGAAGCGGTATTTTGAACAGTGTTCTTTAAATCAGAGCATTATTTATGTCAAATATAAATGGATAGGAATATATATAGCTATGAAAAAATATAGGCTATACTTATTGCTCAGGAAATGTTGATATTTTTGTGTAATAAGTTACTCGTTCAATAGATTTTATATGAGTTATTAAATTGTGATTGATTTTTATTTAAAGCAGTACTATCGTAATAATAAATGATGGTTATGCTGCAAACACAATTTGGCAGGAATTGACAAAACTACAAGAATTGTTATTTATAAATTGGGAAAAAAAGAAGTAATAGTTGATAGTGCTGACAGAAAGGAGAACTTGTGCTTGTCGATTCTGGCCCCTTTGACGCTAAATATCATCCGACTTTCAAATTGTATATAATACTTTGCGACTTTAAATGTGGCATTTGTAGGCCATAATCACTTGTGAAAACGCATTCTACCATAATTGGGAGGATAATTGCTTGATAATTGCTTGATAATTATAATCTTTCGCATGTGAAACTTTTCGGAATTGAACAAAATACTGGAGCAGCTCCCTGAAATGTATGTTAAATTTCTGTGGAATTATTCATAATCTCGAAAACTTTACATTTTTTTTCTTTTCGACATTGCAATCCAGACATTACAAGAACGGACCCCCGAAAGACAAACTGTACGTGTTACATGTTCTTTTTTAAGTGACCATGCTGCCACCATGCTGGCCCATATCATTCTACAAACTTTACATAAATATTGACAATCAAATTTGATCAACCTTTTCAATACAATTAGGAAACTACGCTCGAAGCAACCTCAGCGGATCCTGATCAACCTTTGCTTTGCGCTCCTCGGGCTCTATCTCGTGTTCGTCGTGGGTATCGACCGCCGTTACCCGACCGCGGGTTGCGTGGTGGTCGGTTTTCTCATCCATTTCTTTCTGCTATCGTCGATGTCGTGGATGTTGGTGGAAGCTATCAATATGTACCTCTTCTTTGTCAAGGTCTTAAACGCCACCGTGTCTCATTTTATGCTCATAGCCGCGCTTTTTGCTTATGGTGAGTGTCTTGGTCTACTAAGAAAATGATGTGGAGGTGTCGTGGTATAGAGGGTTGTTTATTTGACTCGGAATCCTAGGGTTTGGGATTCAAGTCCTATCCCAGCATTATGGTCCTTTGGTAGGACATTAATCCACAATTGCCACTCTCCACCTAGGTGTTTTAATGGGTACCTGGCAGTTGTTGGGAGAAAAGCATTGATGCTGATGTAATTTTCCTATTTAAACAGAATTATAAGTATTATTATCAAATGCTAAAGAACGTGAAACTTAAAGGTTACTGCCCCAGCGAAAATGAACACGCTCTAATTTGATTAGGGATGTCGGGTTAGGGTTAGAGTTGAAATAGGGTTTTAAGTTACGGTTAGGTTAAAGTGTTTGTTTTAGGGTTGAAGTTAGGGATTCGATTAGAGTCACTGAAGCATAGTCCTATGTCCAATTGTATCATACGTACTTCGATTTATTTTACCACATTGGGCAAATGCCTCCTCACCATATCCAGGAAGCGTGTTAAGCTATTTGACGAAAAAAACAAGTTTGCCACTATTTAAAAAATCAATGAATATCTTATTTAAAACTGTGACAATCTATAATAATTATAGATTGTCACCGTTTATAAGTAGATATTCATTGATTTTTAAAAGTGTAAAACTAACTTTTTTTTCATTATTGCAAAGTTGAAACTATGATTCGACAAGGTTATCGAAATTCAATGCTTGGAAACATTCGAAGTAATGATTATTATAAATTACAAAACGCTTAAATACAGCCCCAGCATAGCACCTGAAGAGCTCTCCGAACGCTGCTGAGATGTGTGAGATCGCAGTATGGACATGATTTGCACAAGCAGACGATGTCCCATGACATCTCACACATTTTCAGTGCCTGTGTTTTCATCTTCTCTTGAGTTATTTCTCTTACTTCACTACCGTCAGGCTAAACGTATTATCTATTGCCTCACTCTAAATCCGCGCATGGTTTTATTTTGATGACGCTTGTAAACAAAAAAAGACACCATTGTATATTCAGCTGAACACACCGCGGTATGTTCGGCGTTTCAAGAGGGAAGAAATGCCGTCCTTAATATCACGATTCAGGTTTTTTCAATTTGAAAGTCTAGTTTCTTTGATTGTTAATTAACCCCTATCCTGTGTATTTACAAGCAAAATATTTTAGTTATCAGAATCGGGTCATATCCCATTTTGAATGGTTTGATATGCCATTACATTTATAAACACTAAACTCATTATAATTTGACAAATAATAGCTTTGCAATTATGTTCATTCTTTATGGGATGTCGTCTGCTTGGGCAGTATTGGTCCATATAGTGACGTCATTAAAACATCGTTATTTTTCCGGCGAATCTCTCGTATATCCCAGCTGTTATGGAGGTGGTTGTATTTGTATTTTTATAAATCACCCGATATGTAGTTGACCTAAAACTTGTACGATGGCCATCTGTTAGCTTACCAGTTTATAGTGATACATTAGTTGACATATTTGTGATTTTCTTTGAATTTCACCTTTAAGAGCTCGCACAATTTAGAGAACTGGAGACAAAAATGTTACCTTCAGGCAGCGGGAAGTCAATCGTCCTGAGAAAATTGGACCCTTTTACCTATATTGATTTTTACACATTTGGTCATTGAGTGTTAGACATTTCTAAGACTTTCTGATATTATATTTTTGTTTACAGGTTTGCCTCTTCTCGTGTGTATCGTAACTGTAGCAGTCGATAGCTCCCTCTACTTGGGAGACGGGAATTAGTAAGTTAAATCGTTAAGTTTTCTCATAAATCGCCATCTTGTATTAGAGGCATACTAATATTTATTAGAACGTATGTTGAAGGTCGCCATTTTGTATTATTCATGGAAACTGTGTCGGCCCGTGAAGTTACATTGTATATAGAATTATTGATGAGTTGCTTTTGGTTTTCTGAAAACCCATGTCGACAAGGTCGTCATTTTGCGTCTTTTAATGGAAACTGAGTAGGCCCATTAAGCATGTAGTTATTTCAAATTAATGATAAATTGTGATTTATCTGCTTCATGTTGAGGAATCACTATCACTTTCATTATATATGAATTCTTTTTATTATCATTAATAAGTCGTCAATATTTTAAAAGCGAGTAATACCTTGGTAAGATGGTCTCTCTTTTCTCGAACTTAAGTACGATGTGATTTTATCTCTTCGCTTAACAGTTGCTTTGTCAGACCGGGTCCAGCCCTGTATTACGGCGTCTTACTCATCTTTGCTCTCTTACTTGCCGCCAACTTCATCATCTTTGGTCTCGTTATACAAAGCTTGTCATGCCGCGAGTCCATCGCTACCCAGACCAACCAAACCAACAGCGGTGAGATACGGCGACGGGTCCAGAACGCCTTCGCCATCTCTGTCTTGCTCGGTCTGACATGGTTGTTCGGTTTCCTCGCCATCGGTGGTGCCCGTCTTGTCGTCAACATCCTCTTCCTCATCTTAAACTCCCTCCAGGGGTTCTTCGTCTTCCTCATGTTCTGCGTCCGACAGAAGGAGGTCCGTGAGCAGTGGGTGCGATGGATGCACTGCAACTTCGCCGAGCTCAAGCCGGGGCAGCGTCGCAGCAACGATCTCATCAGGGAGAAATGCAAGAAGACGGGGTCGCAGGATGGTCGAACTCCCTTGGCGACGTCAATTAGTCAGAGTAGTCAACTGTCAACTAGAGGGACTAGTTTGCAGGCACAAACCCTGGTCAGTCGTAAAAGAGAGTCTGCACTATAAAACTACCATAGGCCTTGTAATATAGCTGCTCCTGACATTGACACAACCTGTATGTAGCTGGGCTAGGCTTCTCTCAAGGGACAATGAGTTTTTGATAAAGTGTCAAATTAGGGTCTGTGCTTGCAGACTATAGAGGGACAGTCAGCACCATTACTACATAGTGACTTCCATGATACTAATACATTTGGTTTGAATAGATTGCTAAACCAGCAGAACAGTGAAAATCATGAGAATAAAATGGAAAAGTATTACCCTTATATGAGCTTTTTTAATTCCACAAACAAAAATAATACCAACAGTCCTTTTCAGGACTCCCCAATCTTTCCCCTCTCACACGGTGCAACCGTAAGCCTACTGTAAATCATTCCATAATTATTTTATTAGTGATTAATATCATTTAACTATACAATGTTGCATATCGAGAGAGAAACATAATGTATAATGCAAAAACTTAAATCTCATTTATTCCTTTATTTTTTGTTAAGCCTATTATTCAGACATAAGATACAAATTAATCTAAAGGTTGGCATGAAAGTTAACAAACATGAATCTTGCCAGACAATAACCCCCATCATTTTCATTTATTTAGTCGCATCAATGTTAGGAATTTTGGTTTGTGCATTCAGAATAATAAAATCAAACTAAGAAATAGCTTTGTTTACAAATTACAAACAGGATGAATGACAAATATATTCTGCTTCAGCACTAATTACCAAGAAAAGGAAGCAAATACACATCAGGGATTGTTTGATGCTTAAAAGGTAGTTTAAAGAAGTGTCAAACATAATTACAGTGTTTATAGCTATCTTTGAATCTTTGACATGTTTAATGCTGCGTTGATATTGATGAACTAATACATGTTTAATGCTGCGTTGATATTGATGAACTAATACATTTACGTCTATATTTAATTCAATTAAATTTATTTCGCAATATAAAAATCAAAGTATACAAGGTAACAGTAAATTTTAACTATATTTACAAAGGTTATATGCAGGGCTTTCCATGGAGGTTGCGAAAAAACATTACAATAAATTAAGTAAAATAAGCAAAGTACATACACTTCAACAATCTATCAGATGGGAGAAAGTGAAATAGAAAAAAAAAATATATATATATGGGGGGGGGGGGAGAAAACAACAATACTAACATATTTTTTTTTGGCGGAGAACCGACAACCAGAAGGACGTATAGGTCTAGTGTCGTATTTAAAATTGATACTCGTGGGGCGGAATCCACTCCAAACAGGGAGCCACTATATTTATTTAGTTATTTTGTTATTTATGTATTATTATTATTATTATTATTTTTTTTTTTAACAGGATTACATTGATCAGCTCGCAGGCTGTTTTACAGAATGGTCCTGCATAAGCATGGAAAATACAAATTCAAGTATTGAACAAAATAGCAGTTTTATATAAATGGTAAAAATCGAAAACAACACAAATCGGAAAAATAAGATCAAGGAAAAACGAAAAGAGGAGGAAAACAAAATAAAATAATACAATATGACATTTACATTATGACATTTTACATTATACTTATATATAACAATTAAGTTAATAAACATTTCATGTCGAGATTAAGCCCAATGAATTGTGAATATGGTTTGTATTGCATAATTATAAAAGATAAATATCAAATTTATGACATGATGTAGGTATATGAAATTTCTAGGTAATTGTGTTAGCAATCATTTTTGTTATTGCATATAATGTTGTAGTAGTGAGGAGAAACGGCAGTGAACAAATTTTATCGATTAAAGGAAGATTTTTTATATTGGTATTTAAAACTGTCTACTGAATTGGCATTTTGGATATCATTGGGAAGCTTATTCCAATTAACCGCTCCAGCATACTTACAAATTGTTTGAATAAGGTCACGTTGGATTTTGACAATACTACATTAAGAGAGTTTGCATTTCTTGTATTTAGGCCATGGTGGTCAAAATACTTTTCTATTTCGTTTAATAAACGAGATGGATTTCATTACATTCAATATTACAGCTCTGGTCTTTAGACTTTGACACTCCAGAATTCTCATTCAATTCTGCCCATAATTTCTTCGAATTATTCTTATGTTTATTATGTACATCCCAGAAATATTCCTGTGTTTGTTTTCGTATGACACAGATAATATGTTTTTTTAGTTTTTTATACTGTTTATCAAAATCAGTACGAATTTCTTGTTCAGGAGAAGACACGGACTTTCTTTTAAGAAAATCTCTGGTGTACCTAAGTTTTACAATTTCTGGAGTCATCCAGGGACAAATTCTGTCGTTTACCCTAGTTGTTTTGATAGGTGCATGTTCGTTACTTATTTTCAAAAATGTTTCTTTCCAAGCATTCCATGTTACTTCAATTGGACCACCGTTAGTTAATTGAAATATTTCAGCTGATTTTATAGAAGCAATAACAATTAATATATTTAGTATAAAAGCTGCGCTATATAAATTTATAATTATTATTAGTATTATTAAATGATTTATAATAGCAAAAACGACGAGTTTTAGTTGCTTCCTTTTCATGATAGTGTTAATACAAGTATAAATCATATAATGGTTACTCATGGAAATTTTTGCAACATAACATTTAATGTGCTTCTGGGGAATTTAACTTAACAAATGGTCTATACAAGTTGATGATGAAGTAGTTACTCTAGTTGGCTTATTTATCATTTGTGTTAGAAGTAATAGGTTTCTATGAGATTAATTTGGTTTTCATGGAGTGGTTCGTCCATTTTATAATCAATATTAAAGTTCCCTAGATCGTTCATCAGTTGCTTTTTCAAATGCATCTAGCATGAAACTATATGGGGGGAAACCCAGCGTGTATCTGAAGTCGATAGACAGGGACCCCCCCTTCCCCTGCCACTATGAAGATGAGGAGACAGTGTGTTGATTTGATTTGATTTGATTTATTGGTTTCTGCATCTTTTTTTTTCATCATACATTTTCATGAACATAATAATGGTGTGTGTGCGTGTATGTTTGTGTTGATTATAATGTCTAGTTCACAATAACTATGCTAAGGTAATGTCAATATTGTTTAGATGGTAAAATGTCACCGTATGGATCTACTTTTTAAATTCTCTCTGCAATGCATCGCTTAATTGCCAACAAGTTCCATGTGATGGATTTTTTTTTTTTTTTTTTTAATTGAAATATATTTATTCAGGATAACAAAATCTGTTTTAGATCATGGTCCTAAACAGAATAAAAATGTAGTACACGGAAATATAAATAATGAATATCACCAAAGCTCACAAGCAAAGGTACGAACAGTATAAAACTAATATATAAGAATAATACGCATTAAAAGTAGTAAAAAGCACAAAACAAAAAGCGACAATGTAATAATTGAAAATAAACAGCGGAAAAACATCAAATAACTTTAATAAAAGGCATTAAAATATCACCAAAAAGACTAGAAGAAGGGGAAAGACATAAGGAAATCGGTAGAAAGTAAAGAAGGAAAGAGAGAAAGAAATAAAAGAAAGAGAGAGAGAGAGAGAGAGAGAAAGCCATGTCAAGAGCGGTATATGAATCGGCATTGTTTCACACAGGTTTAAAAAAAGGAATCGCCTGTTTTTTATACTTTTTTTTTTTTTTTTTGGAACAATCGAATTGAATCTAATTTATATTCTTCTGCAAAACATACGAATCAAATTACATTTCAACGATACAACATAATACAAAATATAACAAATTTTGGGAACGTATACACAATATGATCATAATAGAAATGTTGACATTAAAACAAAATGTAACCGATAACGCACTATCAAGAATAATTCGTTAATAAATCTGCAGAAGAAGAAGGGCTATTACAACAATCGATTGCTTAATGATGTGATAGCCCGAGGGCGGGCTGGACGATTTAAAGAATTTTAGAAAATGGTGGTGGTGATTATGATCATGATGAAGGTGATGATGAGAATGGAAAAGAAAATATGTTGATGTAAATATGTCTGACACAGAAAACTTTTAGTATACAAGAGTTATGAAATAAAGTGATGGATGTTCATAGAAATCTGAAAATAATATTCCGTATTTAATCAGTACTGGGAAAAGATCAAGCAATGTACTCTGACAGAATTGCTTTCTTCGTATTGAATTTAAATGAGTTGAAGGTTTTACATGATTTTATTGAGTATGGGGGTGCATTCCATAGATCTGGACCTTGATATCTTATTGATTTATGCAGGGTCAATAATTTTGGATTTTAAAAAACAATTGCATTCTCTTTATACAGAATGGGTGGAATTCCCATAATTTCAGCCGGGACTAAGTCCTGACCAAACAAGAATTTTAGTTCACACTTCTCCTTCAATATTCATGACAAAGATAATTTACCAAAGACTTTGTTAAAATTCAGTTCGTACTCATATTATCTTTTTCTTCCCATTTCATTGCAAAATTACATTTTGGGGACACTTTTAATTGCAGGATTAAAATAATCTGTACAGGGTATTAAGTTAACAACAGGCACTCCATAAAAGTGTGAACTAAGTTAAGCCAGGCTTAACTTAGTACGCCCTATCGGAATACCACCCAATGGATCCACTGTGTTACGTATGCAACATGTTATAATATATATCTTAGCACTTACTAAAATAGGAAGCAATTGCCAGTCTAATTTATTCCAGACCAAAACATTCGGGAATGTACAATAAGTTATTTTACAACGCAACAAAAACTGGAGAAAGATTATTAAAAAAAAGAGATTCTGCATTGAAAAAATGTGTTTGAAAGATAAAACTTTGAAAGTATATAAAAGAATCGAAAAGATGACTTTCTTAAAGAATTATGGAAGTTCATTTGAAATTTATAATGATACGTGTAAGTTTGATTTGATGTTGTAGTTACCTATTGTGTTATTTGTGTATGAATAATGCTCTAATGATTTGTAAGACTGTAATTTGAAAAAGAAAAGTTCTCTAAATAGGCAAAAAATGTCTATGTTATATTTTTTAATCATTTCTTGTTACAACAAATAGATCTAATGTGTTACATATGCAAGGTGTTTAAACACTTAACTTCTTTCAATATGTTTAATATAATCTCTCTACCTTTTATTTACAGTGTAAACCTCCATGTACATAGGCGCACTATGGAAATGGTTAAAAGGGAATCGCATTTCTGTCGTTTATAAGTCTATAAACATTTGCTTAAGGCCCACTCTATTACTTGAAGCTACTTGCTTCTTCTATATAGAAAACAATGCATAATCGGTGACCATTGGTCACCCATGATCCTCTTTTTCTTATGTTATTTGAGAGCTGTGTTGATGAGATAGCCTCCTGTCAGTGACCTTCCTAGGTGGTATAATACCTCCTAGCCAAACTAGTACAGATGAGCTTTAAGAACCGTCGATATGATTTTCAATATATTTGATATTGATCCTTTTTCACTATTTGCTAATGTGAACTGCTAATATTCTGTAAATGATAACTGTTAATTAACCGTTAACACTGATTATTCGAATCAAACTGAGAAAAATTTGCCTTGAGGATGTGAGTACTGAGTTGATGAGATAGCATTCTGTCAGTGACCTTCCTAGGTGGTATAATACCTCCTAGCCAAACTAGTACAGATGAGCTTTAAGAACCGTCGATATGATTTTCAAAATATTTGATATTGATCCTTTTTCACTATTTGCTAATGTGAACTGCTAATATTCTGTAAATGATAACTGTTAATTAACCGTTAACACTGATGATTCGAATCAAACTGAGAAAAATTTGTCAAAAGATCATGGTATCATATACTGACTAGGCCTATTAAAAGTCTAATTTTTTAACAATTACTTAAAGGGATCCGTTAACTTTGTCTCAGATTCTGAAACAAAATTCTGGATTTAGCTCATGCTGCAATGATAATTATAAACCTTTAGGTCAGTCAGGAACCCCATGACTTTTACAAGCCAATCGCCTGTCTGATTATCAAGATATCTATGATTGAAATTACAAGTTTTGAAAACCGTTTGCCAAACGGTTTTCATAACACTACAGTCTATTGGGGAAAACGAGTATGGTATAACCGGTCACTCAAAGATTTTTACTTTTTTGAGGCAATTCTTGATCATTTTGAAGCGCAATTTTTCAGGGCTTCAATATTACACCATATCACAGACATTGATAACACATAGGGCCGTGTATCTCAGATTAAACATTGTTAAACGATCCCTTTAAAGGTATGTAATATTGATACAATCTAAGAGATACTGCCGATGACAAACGTAGATATTGCAAATATAGAGTAAACATAAATGTGATGAATGCAAATGTCTCATTCACAGTTTCAGTTAGATTATTATTAAAGTAATCAAAATTCTTTATGGATAACACAACAAAAATGCGCCACAAAATTAATAAAAGTTAATAATGAGATAATAATACAGAGTTTTTGGGCATATATTTGCATAACCCGTCGCTGTTTTCACGAAGTGACGGTAGTGAAAAAAAATTGCATTCACTTTGCCTTACGATTTTCCTCACTACCGTCACTTCGTGAAAACAATTGTGGGAGCTTAATAAAAAAAGGAAAAAAAAAAGCTTGTATTTCATAAGACCCCGCCTCCCCTACAGGTTATTACACTATACTACAAAGCAGAAAACACGAGTAAAGGCGTAAATTGGAGAAAAACAATATATAAACGGAGGGAGAGAGACAGACGGAGCGAGGGAGAAACAGCGAACGAGAGAGAGAGAGAGAGAGAGAGAGAGAGAGAGAGAGAGAGAGAGGGAGAGATGAGCGATAGGAAGCTTACATTGCGTGTTAACATAGAATGCTTGAATTTTATTTTAATTTAATTTCGATTTCGAATATAGGCTAATTTAAAATAATACACCTTTTAGCAGGTAACATTTTTCAGGGTGCTCTTTACTAAAAGTAATTCTCAAGTTTATTTTTTCAATTTGTAAATGAACCATACAGACTTTATGGCAAAAAGTAGTTCTTGCAACTCCATTTGAAGGAAAAGAAAACAAAAAAAAGAGGGGGTTGTTGTCTGTTCAATGGCAGGGTGAAATCAAGAAAGGGGGGGGGCGTAGAATTTGCTTTCCAAACAAATGTGGAAAAAGACAATACGACCCCTTGGAACCACACCTTCCCCTCATGACCATATGACCCCTATGACCTAGTTTTATTTACGTTTCATCCAACAACCGGTGTGGTCCCCCCTCCCCCCCCCCCCTCCCCCCCCCCCCCCCCACCTCTCATGACACACAGCCTCTCCCCAATGGCTATACCTAAGTCATGTACTGCCCTCTTTGTTGCATTTGTGTTGGTGGCATGTACAACATATAGTTCGTTATTGAGATCAACAGTATGTGCATATCATAGATATTATTCAAAAACTCATTACCGCCCTCTGTGTTAAATCTGTCTTAAAATGTAAAACATTTTGCTAAAGATTCTAAGAGAACATTCTTTGTTCTGATCTGGCCGCATCAATTTGCTACAAACCACTAGAGCTCCTGACCTTGTCGAAGCCAAACACTGTTGACTTATATTTCTGGTAAGATTCATAAATCGATTTTATTTATTCTACTTTATTCTATTTCTGTTTGATTCTCTTTGTCGTCATGTTTACCCTTTATTTGCGTCCACGGTCTCAATCCTTCCTACCTATATATCTGAACTCATATAACTAGCAGACAGCCATCCCGCTACTCCCTTCGCTCCTCTCAAGGCATCATGCTGAACCATCCATCTCCCAAGATGCTACCTACACTTGGTGACGGAGCCTTCACAACTGCTGCTCCCAAACTGTGGAATAACCTACCCATATCTCTTTGTAACCAACAGTCTGTCAATACCTTCATATATTATCTAAAAACTCACCTCTTCTGTTAACAACAATATATCCTCTAAAGAGCTTTTGAACATGAATATGAGAAATGCGCTATAATAACTATTGTCATTTACTAGTTTACGGTGACATATCCGAACTTTTATCACTTTCCCCAAAAGCGTGAAATAATGATTCCATTTTCTATTTTTCTTGTAGGAATCCTACATGTCAACAGCTTGACGATGAATCCGCGACCGATAATAGAAACCAGCAGATGGTTGATAGCGCTAACCGTGGTAAGTCGTAGACTGTTCGTAGTTTTATATTGATCTTACTCCTACGATGAATCCGCGACCGATAATAGAAACCAGCAGATGGTTGATAGCGCTAACCGTGGTAAGTCGTAGACTGTTCGTAGTTTTATCTTGATCTTACTCCTACGATGAATCCGCGACCGATAATAGAAACCAGCAGATGGTTGATAGCGCTAACCGTGGTAAGTCGTAGACTGTTCGTAGTTTTATCTTGATCTTACTCCTACGATGAATCCGCGACCGATAATAGAAACCAGCAGATGGTTGATAGCGCTAACCTAGCGCTAACCGTGGTAAGTCGTAGACTGTTCGTAGTTTTATCTTGATCTTACTCCTACGATGAATCCGCGACCGATAATAGAAACCAGCAGATGGTTGATAGCGCTTACCGTGGTAAGCCGTAGACTGTTCGTAGTTTTATCTTGATCTTACTCCTACGATGAATCCGCGACCGATAATAGAAACCAGTAAATGGTTGATAGCGCTAACCGTGGTCAGTTTTAAACTATTCGTAGTTTTATCTTGATCTTACTTTTACGATGAATCCGCGACATGTAAAGAGCTAAATAACTGTATTTATGTCTTTTCATCTCGTAACTATTTTCAACGTAATGTCTATTTTATGTGTTTTCAAATCATTGTTGTTAGCAACAATATATTCAATTTAAACCTATTCATATCGTTATTATTAGTAACAATATATTGTAAACGGTTGAAGACAGGCAAATGTTGTTAATAGCACGAATAATATAATAGTAGTAATCAGGGGCGGCGATTTCTTTTCATGACCGGGGGGGACGAAATGCGAGGAACGAGGGAGGAGTGACGTAATGAGCCAAAACGTTTTTTTGGGGGGAGGGGAGAAAAAAATCCGCATCATCATCGCTCTTACATGTTACATGCAGGCCCCGCGGAACCGTTTTTCAAAGTTGGAGGGGGGGGGATAAAGTATTTGCGATCAGATAGAGCAAAGCAATTAAGTTGGGTGTAACTTTGGCGTGGGGTCCAGGGGCAAAGCCCCGGCGGGGGTCAAGGGGCGGAGCCCCATGAAGCTCAGAGTTTTTAGGCATTTAATAAGGGTCAGATGAGCATATTTTGATACCTTATTAATATTGTGACACTTGCATGCAGGTCACTAATCGTACTGGGGTCCAGGGGGCGAAGCCCCCAGAAGCTCAGCGGTTTTAGGCATTTAATTACGATCAGATGAGCATCCAGGGGCCGCCTAATAGGGCCCTTGGTGGGGTTTAGGGGACGGAGCCCCCGTAAGCTCAGGGTTTTAGGCTTTTGAATATGGTCAGATGACTATCCAGAGGCCCGCTTAGGGCCCTGGTGGGGTCCAGGAGGCGGAGCCCCCGGAAGCTCATGGTGTTTTAGGAATTTAATTATGGTCAGCTGAGTAACCAAGGACAAGCCTTAGGGCCCTTAGTGAGGTACAGGGGGCAGAGCCCCCGGAAGCTTGGGGAAAATCATGCCATTTCAGTAACATTTGTAAATTAGTAACTGGTATCGAATTAGAAATAAACCACGTTTGAATTTTATCGGGGGGGGGGGGACTGCCCAAAGCACGAGTGAGTGAGCATAGTGAACGAGAGGGGTCAAGGTAAATTATATTCCTTAGCAAAAGTATAGTATGAAAACAAACAAAATACCTGTTTCACACTTCACTTTTCTACAATATTAATTGTACATTTTGAAGGATATTATGCGAGGGAGCATAGCTCCCGAGCCAGAAGATTTTTGCATTTTTATTTGTCTAAACGCTGCACTCTTGGGCCCTCCAAAGCCTAATAGTGTGTTGCAGTCTTTAGTCAGTATTTACTGTACATTATTTTTGTGTACTCTTTCAAATTTTCCGGGGGGGGGGACGATCCCCCCTACAAAAATCGAGGGGGGACGTGTCCCCCCCCCCCCCCGTCCCCCCCGGGATCGCCGCCCCTGGAATACGAGTGAGAATGATAACAATTATGCGCTCATCAAATTTATCCAGGCAAAGTGTACACCTTTCCAACTCCATTAGCACCTTACCTTGAGGATGTAAGTACTTTGAAGTGTCCAATATTTTGTTCACATAATCAGACATTTGCTCCCGTGGCGATTGTAGTGCCCCGGACTTTATATCATCAAAGGTATACCATTGGGCTTATAGTTGAGCTTTTTTATTTGTTATAAAAGATTTAGGGAAATATGGTTAGTTCATTGTATGTCTAGTGTCGGAAGGTAAGAATACGTTTGGTGTTGAAAATTGACGCAAGAGTCGTCAGAAGGGTTCTAGTTTAGATTTCTTCTTAATTTATTAACCCCCCCCCCCCCTCCCCCCCCCCCCCCTCCGAAAAAAAAGAAATAAAACAGTCTTGATTGTAAACGATTTATGCAGGGCGCATAAAGAAAGTTAATGATATATGTTTATTTGGCAAACGAGTGTCATTTTTGCCACGTCTATTATTACTGTGTCATATCTTTATAAATGTATTATGGAATTTTATTTTAACTGTTCTGTATAAACGATATGTTCATGTTGTTTATTCAGGGCCCCATGGAAGACAACAGATTAGAAAGAAATAAATAAATAAATAAATGCAAGAACCCCGAAGCCCAGATGACCCCAAAAGCCCTTACCCCCTCAAAAAAAATTAAGAGCCACGTCTTAGTATTTTATGACCAATTTCCATTGCCACAGATAGTGGGAATGACCAACGGTCAATCTGTAAACCTTGTTGGGCCATCTGGGGTGCAACGAGGTGATGATGCGGTCTTCATCTGCACCACATTGGGTTTAAACTCACCCACCATCTTGTGGCGCGACGGAGCTACGATCGTATTCCTCGGGGCTGATCTTTACAGTCGGGAAGCCAAACACAGCAACTTCAAAGTGTCCTCCGATGCCGTTTCCTCCAACCTGACTATACAGGGAGCAGCATTTGAAGATGATGGATCCTACAGCTGTAGTGCGTTGGGTCTCGATAGCGACACGATTGATCTCGAGGTGGAAGGTAAGAAAACAAACATGGAGGTGTCGTGGTCTAGTGGTTAGGCAATGAAGTGCATAGTTCGGGGTTCTAATACCTACCATTGATACTAATGTAGGAGGTAAGGAGATAAGGAGGCTGTAGTGTATTAGGGCTCATCAGTGTCAAGATTGATCTTGTTGTGCAAGGTAATAAGATTTAAATGGTAGTGTGATGGTCTAGTGGTTAGGCAATGAAGTGCATAGTTCGGGGTTCGAATACCTACCATTGATACTAATGTAGGAGGACATGAGATAAGGAGGCTGTAGTGTTTAAGGGCTCATTAGTGTCACGATTGAATTTGTTGTTTAAGGTATGAAGAAAATCTGTTGGTGTCCTGGTCTAGTGGATAAGTTAGTATCAGAAATGTTATCACAGTATTTGACTAGTGATGGAGCCACCCTACTAAAAAAAGACTAATAAATAAATAAATTAATAAATTAATAAATAAATAAATAAATCACCATCATAATCATCATCATCACTATTTATATGGCACCTCGTTAATTTACTTTTTGATTAATCTCTCGGTTTTGTCTGCTGTTGATCTCTTAAATCTACCACAGTGAAATCGAATGTGTCGCTGACGGTGATTACTATAACGATCAACAATACAATTGTGTACCAAGCAGCATGCGAGGCTATCGGCGCCAGACCGGAGGAGAACGTTACCTGGACCTTAGGAAATATCACCCAGACTTTAGGCATAGTGGAAACGGACCCCGATGTTTCCCATCACACACTGTGGGACAAAAGAAGCGTGTTCACCTTCCCAGCAAACAAGGAGAACTACAACCAGATGTTGACATGCCGAGTTAATGGTCACGGGGTTTCTGAATTCAACTGGCAGAAGTCAATCCAACTGGATATCCATGGTTAGTTAAATTTAACTTTTAATATCATTTTTGAATAGTTTTTCGAACGGCATCGACGGGTAGGATATTATCATTTGAAGAAGGGTTTGGGTAAACAACTCTTCCAGGGGCCCCGGCCAGCGTCTCCGGGCTCGTTTGCTTCGCAGCGTTCGGCCACGGCAAGGATGGTAGAATTCTATTAATTATTGCAGTATTTCTAATTTCTGCAATTTTGCTAATCCTCAGTCTTATTCACCGACCCGCCCACTGATATGCACTGATATGCACTGATATGATAAAAACATGAATTCGGAGAATTAATTATTAAGGCTTATGAGATTTTAAATTCAGTTTTATTCGAAGAAATACTCGGTATAGAAATGACATAACTAAGCTATATTTTTTTTTTTCGATTAGTACCGGGGATTAGTAGGCCTTGTAAAATGTTTTGTATGTGATGTTGTTGTCATCGTCGTCTTTGTTGTTACAAATATTTAAAACAATGGTCGTTCATACCGATAACGATCGCGAAGACTCTCAAGAACTCAAATCAATGGCTATATCAATACCCTATTGTATTGCTGTTTTTTTTAAATTAATAATTAAATCATTGATTTATTGAATCCCATATCATCTTTTCAAACATACATGTCAGGATTATGTTAGGCCTAATGTGTGCCCATTTCACGAGAATATGAAAAGGCTAATAATTGTCCTAAGTTTATTTTAATGGTCTTTGCGAACTTGTTACGGACCAAAAATAAAACAGTGATTATTTAGTAACCTTAAATTAGCCATATATTGAGCCAATCTGTGAAAAAAATTTGATTTGGGTAGGTATGGGTATGGAAAAGTACCAAAAAAAAAGGAAGGAGGGATGGGGGTTGGAGAGAATTTTTTTTATTGGAGGTCAAAGGTCATTGACCCCTGTGATTATGCCTCTTTCATTGTTGTATTCAGAACCCCCTTCCCCTGATAACATCATGACCAACTTCATCATCGCGGACTCAAGCCTAACCGTGTCATGTGACCTCGATGCCTCTAAAGGTCAACCGAGTCCGGTCATCACGAACTATTACATCTTTGCCAATGGCGTTCTCATACATGAATCTACACAAGGGGAGAATAATGTCAGCGTCCCCTTACCCAATGTGGTTGTGGAATTTACGTGTATGGCGGGAAATGTGTTTGGAAACGCTACGGATGCGATAACCTATGAACCTGGTGAGTTAATATCATCTTTAAAATAATATATCTCCCTTACTGTTATGCTATTTATTTATCTATTAATGCAGATATTTAATACTTCATTATATATTCATTCATTATTAATTCCTTTTCATAGTGATGATGATGATGGTGATGCGTGTGTGCGTGTATGTGCGTGTGAACCTGGTGAGTTAATGTCAATCTCTAAAATGATATATCTCCCTACCGTTATTCTTTTTATTTATCTATTAATGCATATATTTAATACTTCATTTATATATTTATTTATTCATTTATTCATTCCATTTCTGATGACGAATTGTAAGAAGGTAGATACAAATTAAGACAAATGAAATGAATGCCAAGGATAATAGTGATAAGCTTTTTCCGCAATTTATAGTAATGATGATGATGGTGATGCGTGTGTGCGTGTGTGTGTGAGTGTGTGCGTGTGTGCGTGTGCGCGTGCGTGTGTGTGTGTGTGTGTATGTGTGTAACTTGGGTTTTTACAGACGTGAATCAATTAGATATTATTATTTACTTCTGGGGACCGAACGTTAACGTCGCCCTCCGAAAGACGTGGCTCAGTCTCGAACCGGGGTCCGCTGATATGAATCAGTTTTTAGGCGAAGACAGGATGCTGACCGTGCCACGAACATTACCGTTAGACCAAATCACATTTCCCTACATCTCTGTGATGATTATTAAAGTGACTCGGTAAAATTGTTGAAGATTGATTACAAAATTGCGTAATTTTTGTATGAAATGTTACTTATTATCTTCCTTCTAATTTACTAACCCTCTAACATGTAAAAAGTCCTGAAAAAGGGATATTATTGGTTTTCTAAGAAGGCGTCAGTGTACTAACAGTGATTAACAGTAAATTCTCCCAAACATTTTTGAATTTTTCCAACCGTTTTTCCATCAAAATAAGACAAAAGACAGGCTTTAAAAAAATTCTGTCAACACTTAAATGTCTGCAATGGTATGTAAAGCCAATTCATTACTTTGTGACGATATACATTCACCCAAAATGTAATTAAATTGTAATAATATAGTTGGGAGAATTAAGGTATCGATCAGATCAGTTTTGCCCAATTTGTATTGATAATAATGGTCTGTTTTCACTCAAAATTTCAGATTATCTTTAATTGTACATCTAGCATTAAAGTCACTACCATAGCATCATTTTGTCTCATGTGTACAATGTTACAAAGTCCTTTTAATAGTATTCATATTGCGCCATATATCTCTTTAGAAACATTCAAATAAAGCCTTTTTATGTCTTCTTCCTTTTTATCCATCAGCTGGAGATTTCTTGGATGAGATTACAGAATTTATGGACGGTATGTCGTCATCTCTTTTTCTTTCCTTACTTCCTCAAACATGATCGCAAAGTTTTTCAAGAAATAAATTATCGGCAAGGGCAATTTCAAATAAACTGATCGTACTGCCTAGCTGTAAAGGAATTGTTTTTGGCAAAATGTATCATATCATTTTCATGTTTGCATATTTCGGAATTGATGCATGGCTAGTGAAATTAATAATAATAATAATAATTATATTTAGCTTTTATATAGCGCTTAATACAAATGTCTCTAAGCACTTTACAAATATATTATTGTCCTAGCTTGGTTTCTTGAAAGTCTATGCGATAGTGTAATACATGATTGTAGAAAATATAGATCGTTTAATGTGTTATTCGATCAACTAATCAGGTCTCTTAAAGTATTTTATTGGTTAATTTACCCTGATAAAGAAAGCGAAGTACGACGTCATACTGGTCAAGTTGTCAAGGTTCCTGGTTCCAAACAAACTTGCGCTAAACAGTGGTGTGGTGATCGCACAAGCCCCAAACACTGAATTTGCCCTTTTCCAGTCCGTTGCTCGCGGTGAACCTCATGCGCAGGCTCTGTTGTTTAGAACCAGTAACCTGGACGAAGAGCAAATATGACATTAGCACTTCGGTAGGCCTACTCTTTACTTCATATAATTATCGGGGGGTTGTGATGCGCTTCATAACTGGAACGAAAAGGCGCTTCAAAAAATACTCTTGGATGTACAAAGAAATCATTGTCCATTTTTTTAGATCAAACTTTTTCTGAAGGGAATGGTCAATTGGTATGTTTACTTCATTTTTGCTTAAGTGATATTGTAAACTGTACGACTGAAATTAAGAGGAAATGATTTCACAATACCCTCGGTTTTTAAGTACGATTTATAGATAAGTACTTCAAGTCTCTCAGATTCTTAAATCCGTCCTTTCTTAAGATTTATTGTAAATGTTCTTAAAAGTTTTGTTAAAGGTTTCCTTGATAATCTTAGGTATCATGTAACAATTATTTTGTTTTGACATTTCAAGTATATTGCCCGATACATATAAACAAAGTTGTATCATTCGAAAAGTCTGACTACGCTATTAAGACACCAAGATCCTTGAAAGAAGGCTTGTCAAAGTTGTTATAATTACGAATATGTTTCCTCATTGTTCTTACTTTAAGTAATCAATTACTTAGTTCATTAATATATTACCTAGTATATTAACCTACTCATACTACTACATTTCTACTACTACTGTTGCTACTACTACTACTACTACTACTACTACTACTACTATTACATGTAATAATAATACTGTTATCTTTATTATCAACATTATTATCATGATGATGTTCATCATCATCATCATCAACAAACTTAGACATACAGACATCATTGATATTGTAAACTTTGGAAAACGTTCGAAGACTTTCTATTAACAAACTTGTATATATTTGTTATTTAAAGGATTACCGATGGCTTCGACGTTTTCCGACTTGACTGGTGGTCAGATCCTGGGTATCATAATAGTCGTTACAATCGTCATGCTCCTATCCATCATAATAAACATCGTCCAGTGGTACACGAAATAGATAACATAATTAATTGTATTTTAGAACCATCTTATTAAAGGTTTGTACTAAATAAGGATTCTGTGTTGCTAGTATTATCTTTTGTTTGATTACCCCTTTCAGTTATCACTGATACGCTCATAAATCATAATCAACAGAGTCCATAAGTTTGCCATCTTTCGTTTTTGGCCGTTTTTTAATACACCGCTATTATTTCTTAATGTGACCATTAAGATGTCTTATAATCAATGAAGCAACAACGTATTTTGTCTTTGTAAACGTCGGAGATTGTTTCTGTCGAGAAAGACTATAAGAGAGCAACTAAACGTTTCCACCATAAAGCATAATACAAATGATATTCATTTACAAACTACAAGTTCCAATTTCATAATAATCTTTCTCTCTCCCTCCCCCCCCCCCTCTCCTTTTTCTCTCTCTCTCTCTCTCTCCCTCCCTCTCATCTCTCCCTCTCCCCCTTTTCTCTCTCTCTCCGTCTATTTCTCCCTCTCTCTCCCTCTCCCTCTCTCTCTCCCTCCCTCTCATCTCTCCCTCTCCCCCTTTTCTCTCTCTCTCCGTCTATTTCTCCCTCTCTCTCCCTCTCCCTCTCTCATCTCACTCTCTCTCTCACACACACACATACCCACATACCTCTCTCTCTCTCTCTCTCTCTCTCTCTCTCTATGTCTCTGTCTTTGCTAACATAATGGACTATCTATACATTTATATCACGATGCATGTCTAATGAATGTAAAGAATGATGTTATACGAATTTATTGTGGATGCTACACATGATGTTCAAAATACGTGCCATTCGTTGAGGTTTTCATGATTTAATTAGATTTGTGATAAACTTTGCTTTGAAATGCCTGTTTTAAGCTATTTGATATTTTATATGTAACCTTTTATATGTTTTAAGACAAGAAAATTAATATTTATCAATGATGAAATACAATACATTACAATTCATGATTTCGAAGCAGTACATAACTCCTATATATTCCAATATTCATATGAATCGTTTGAATGCATGACGATACACGTGTGCGCACGTATTTCAAACTGTGACACTATCAGAAGTACGTCGGAAGCAATAGTAACTCTTCAAGTACAGACATGTATAATTTTCTACACGAAAGTAGCCAGACTTTTACAATAATGTTTTTCTTTATTATGTATATTTCTTTCTGTCTTTTTTTGTTGTTGCTGTCTTCTTTCTTCCTTTCTTCTTATTTTTGTTTTTTATTCTTTCTATTTATTTCTCTCTTTTTTATTTGTGAAATGCAGAATAATTGATTTATGTAGAAACAATAGTATATAATCCTGAGTAAAATGTCAAAATTTTTCACATTTATTAGAATCTAATAGAGCAAGGTCATGAATCCACATAATCCACATTCTTACAACATTTATTGTTATACGACTTTATGGTAGGACAAACATTTCGATCGAAAAATAAAATGAAAATCATGCATATTTCATATTGGTTACAAATTGATATTATGTGTGAATAATTACAAGGCATTATTTGGTACTACAGTTTGTCTCTCTTTTGTTTAATTATGTCATATCATTTCATCATGGGAAGATACATCGTGGAGGATCATCGTCCAAAACTTATTCTTTCGTTTATTCTTTCTTTTTGTACTCAAATCACTCAAATCTCTGTTTTACTCAAAACAAATGGCAATTTTATATTAACTTGTAAATCGCATATTAACATATGTTTTTTTTTTATATCTTTTAATGTGTTATCAATGTACTTTCATGCCATGTACCTTTTACTCTGTAAATTGAGCAATTTCAGCTCTTATCTGCATGTTCGATGATTTGTTTTAATTATTTTAATATCAATAAACAAACCAATTCGATGCAATACTAAAAATATCGGAATCTTACATTCTTAATTTGCAACGTTGAACAAATATATTTTCAGGGAATGACATTAAAAATATGTGATTCGTGGTATGTTGTAGGAATACAAAAGTCGAAAAATTATTGTGAGAAGTTAAGTTCACACTGAACAGAGAAGCAATCGATGGATGACGTCACATAATGACGAACACATTTCCAATTGTTACGACGGGAGCTCCAAATAAAACGCTATCTTAACTTTTGAAAATTAAAAGTTACATCAGCTTTGTCCTATATATATTTCTTTGTAAGTTTTATTCCCCTCTCCTCCCAATTTTCAGCTTCTACTCAGTTTATCTTTAAATATGCAATGAAACTGGAAACAAATGTTGATTAAAAAAGTTGAATATCACTTGAAATGGGTCAGCGAGAAGTCATTTTTATGAAGTCTTAATGTACTTAAGTTCACCTCTATTCAGGGATAACAACACAATATAACATTTCTTCTTGGCATCCGCATCTAATAAGTACATCTAC
>JAVYIG010009114.1:0-81854 GCA_035222895.1 Strongylocentrotus droebachiensis | reverse complement strand
TTTTAAATTAAAACAGCCGTCACTTCATCAGCACTTCTATAGGCGGGGGTCTACATATAAAGTGTCCAAAGTCCTAATCTGATATAATTGTAACATTATGTTTGATTAACAATTGCTGACATTACACGACTTGAACATAACGGGAGTGAGGAAAATCCGCACGCAAATTGTATGGGATTATCATTCACTACCGTCACTTCGTGAAAATAGGGACGATATGTTTGCACTTTACATCTTGATACATTTGCCATCCTCATTCATTTACAAAGAAAAACGTCATTCTAACAATTAATTGAAATTGAAATCACTTTGCGGTTTCCAAAGGGAAAGAAGAGACGAAGGGATTCGATTTTTCATTTGTGTAGGTTTTTAAATTGAAATAATTTAGTCCCATCGGCATTCACAATTTAAATAGACGTCTCTCCATCAGCATTCCCGTCGCATTCCGAATTGTCATATGAAATGAGAAATATGGTATATATTAATCGTTATCAATCTGATAATCTTCAGTATGTTTTGTATTATGACAGAAAGTCATTTTCGCTTCCTCGTCCATAAACATTTAACTTTTCCTACCTGCTTCCTCTCAACTGTGTACCAATTGCGAGAGTAAAATATTCCACTTCCGTGTGACTATACAGAAAAGTATAACTTCAAGTATAACAAATATGAAGTGAATTTCTTAAATTCCTACCATATATGATCAAATCAATACCTTTGAAGATGATGCCATCGCCAATGATGTTGAGTAGAAGTCATCGTGATAGTAACCATCGAAGGTCAGGTTCTTCAGATGAGGCATCTTACAGATGAACTGAGCGAGATCACGTGATGCATTGGACGTTCAATGAAATCATCAGAGCGGATGTCCAGAGTCTCAATCTGTTGTAATAATAAGACATGATGTTGGATAAACAATTGCTGACAATAATATACTGAAGTATATCTAACATTACATGATGATACAGTCGCCAACCTCATTTACTTACAAAAGCAATACGTTACATTTACAATCTATTTGCTAGAGATATTACTTTGAAAATCTTTATTTCATAATAACGTAACACGTTCTTGACGGAGAGCTCGGTTTCTCTTTCAATGCTTTTTTTTTGCTTCCACTTATATAAACGTTTAACTTTTCCTTACTGCTTCTAATTCACGGTTGTACTAGTGTATACATTAAACACACCCAATCTGGTTTGACTATAGAAATGAGTAAATATCTAGTGAATCCCCCCACCCGCCATCTCGGCCGTGTAAAGTCCGATTGTTTGTTTGTTTATTTTATTTTGGCACGGTGGCATACTTCAGCTAATGACTGTTCTTCAGCATGACCGTGCTTATAAAAAGCAATCACAATTAATAACATTAACTCCAGTAATTTATACAGATATTTGAAAATGGTTTATAGATTAGATTGGTATTCTTCCGAGTATACAGAGCATACTGAGCATACACAGCGGATTTAGAAGAGGAAGAAGCTCTACAGATAATATTATACTACTTGAAAATAGCATCCATCAAAGTTTAGGGAATCAAGAACATACTATAGTTTGCATTTTAGAGGTAACTAAGACAACTGATAAGTTGTGGTACAATAGTCTCCACAAAAAGAGTAAAAGAAAATTTGTTTACATTTATTAAGAACTTATTACAGAAACTTTCAAATAAGGAATGGGCAGGCACTTTCTGAACTTCTACCCTAGTCAATGGATTTCCACAAAGAAGGGCCCTTAGTCCAATTTTATTCAACATTATAATGCTTTAGAAAAGGAAGTGTATATGTGATTATTTGAAGATGACTGTGCAATATGGAAATCATGAAGAAAAAAAACGACAGTTTAGCTGAGAACTTAAGGGGGGCCATAATGGCCCCCCGGCCGTACTAAGACCTCAAATAGCCCGGCCTTTTTAGGGTTAATACAAATGAACTGAGCGAGATCACGTGATGCATTGGAACGTTCACTGAGATCACCAGAGCGTATGTCCAGAGTCTCAATCTGTTGTATTTTTTTATTTTGTAGGGTTTGAATTCTTATATTTATTATCATCAGCAATTTTGAATTAAAATAGCCGTCAATCCATCAGCACTTCTATAGGCGGGGGTCTACAAATTGAGTGTCCAAAGTCCTAATCTGATATAATTATAATATTATGTTTAATAAAACAAAAGGTGACGTTACACGAATTGAACATATTTCTGAACATTACATTTTGATACAGTTTCTATCCTCGTTCATTTACAAAGAAAAACGTTATTCTGAAATTCGATTCAGAAATAGTACTTTGAAAATCTTATTTTACATAACATCATAGTGTAAAAACAAATAAACATGGAACACTTTGCAGTTTCCAAAGGGATAGAAGAGACGAAGAGATTTATTTTTTTCATTTTTGTAGGTTTTTAAATTAATTTGTTTAGTCTCATCAGCATTCACAATTAAAATGGACGTCTCTCCAGCAGCATTCCCGTCGCATTCCGAATTGCCATATGAAATGGAAAATATGATATATATTAATCGTTATCAATCTGATAATCTTCAGTATGTTTTTGTATTATGACAGAAAATTCATTTTCGCTTCCACGTCCATACACATTTAACTTTTCCTACCTGCTTCCTCTCAACTGTGTACCAATTACGAGAGTAAAATAGTCCATTTCCGTGTGACTATACAGAAAAGGGTACACTTCAAGTATAACAAATATGAAGTGAATTTCTTACAGTCCTAACATAATATGATTAAGTTAATACCTTTGCTGATGATGCCATCGCCGATGATGTTTGATCGCCAAATGTGTGAAAACAGACTCAGAATATTTAGCAGTTTCCAATGGAAAACACAATCACAACAACGGGAACGAAATGATTCGATTTGTCATTTTGTAGGTTTTAAATTCATATATTTTGTATCATGAGCAATTCTTAATTAAAATAGCCGTCACTCCATCAGCACTTCCATAGGGGGTGGGGGGCGGTCCACATATTGAGTGTCCAAAGTCCCAATCTGATATAATTGTAGTATTTTGTTGGAAAAACAATTGCTGACATTACTCGACTTGAACATGTTTTTACACTTTACATCTTGATACAGTTGCCATCATCATTCATGCACAAAGCAAAACGTCATTCTGAAATTTGATTGCAAAAGTACTTTGAAAATCTGATTTTACATAACATAAAAGTGTGAAAACAAATAAATATTGAATTTTTTGAGGTTTCCAAAGGGATAGAAGAGACGAAGGGATTCAATTTTTTTCATTTTTGTAGGTTTTTAAATTAAAATATTAAGTTTCATCAGCATTCACAATTAAAATGGACGTCTCTCCAGCAGCATTCCCGTAGCATTCCGAATTGTCATATGAAATGTAAAATACGGTATATGTTAATCGTTATCAATCTGATAATCTTCAGTATGTTTTTGTATTATGACGGAGAGTTTATTTTTCGCTTCCACGTCCGTAAACATTTAATTTGTCCTACCTGCTTCCTCTCAACTGTGTACCAATTGCGAGATTAAAATAATCCACTTCCTTGCGACTATACAGAAAAGGGCACACTTGATCAAAAGATCAAAAGACAAGCAAAACGAGACTATTTGATCACCATTTGTAAGGAAATGACTCGTTCAAAATCAATGAGAGAAATTGGAAATACGATACGTCAAAAGGTAAAAAAAAATAATAAAAGTGAAAACATTAAATTGATAATATATGAAGATAAAGAAAAATTAACTCCTCAAGACAATGATTTGTTCCTCATAGAACTAAATAATAGTATACTTTCTCAGATTTTATTGAATAAAAATTTGAGAGTGTTTGTTTTGCGTGACTGCTAAAGCATGTGTGTGCTACTATGCTAATCAGGGTCCTACGTCCTTTAGTAATAACTGACAGTATTAAGGATTAATGCCTCAAAAAGGGCACTTATATAGCTGATCGACACGGTTTTTTATTCTGGGGCCTCACAGTGATGAAGTCTTTGCTTAGCCACTGAATCATGACTGTACGCAGCGGGGGCTAGGGTTATTCGCCGCCCCCCAAAAAATACAAAAAACGAAGAAAATACTATAAATTATCAATAATTCATTGCATTTTCCCCCGGTCCCCAACAAGAAAAATTCCTCTGTAGGGCAATGCATTATGATTCAAGGCATGCCCACATAGAGGATTTTTTTTATGTTGGGGATCGGGGCAAAATGCAATGAATCATTGATAGGTTATTGCATTTTCTTTGTTTTGTTGTATTTGTGGGGGCGGCGACGTACCCTAGCCCCCGCTGCGTATAGTCATGTTTCAGTAGCTAAGCAATGGCCTCGTTACTGTGAGCCCCCAGGATCAAAATCGTGTCGATGTGCTATATTAGTGCCCTTTTATGAGGCATTAATCCTCATTACTGTCAGTTATGACTTCAGGACGTAGGTCCCCTAGTTGATTACCATAGTAGCACACACATGCTTTAGCAGTCTCGCAAAAACAAACACTAATAAATTATTATTGAATAAAATCTGAGAGTGTATACTATTATCTAGATCTATTAGGAATAACTCATTGTCAAAATCATTCCATAAATTGGGGTAATAACATAATTATTCCACCATTATGACCAACAGTATACTAGGGAAAAATTGGGTCATCATGATAAGAGCGAGCGAAGATGAATATTTTTTGTTGGTGGAAACCCATTAGCTTAAACATAAGTACTATAAATAGTTTAATGGAATATTTTTCTTTTTTGCGTACTTGAAAAAAATAAAGTCGCCTGAAATTGAAATTTATTTATCTAAAAAAAAAACCCTCTATTTTCCAGTATTCTCTTAATTTAATTTAATCTTATTACACCAGAAAAGCTATTGTCCTGACTGAATATGGCATCCATTCCTTTTAAAATAAAGAAGTACCAAATATACCTAAACGTGGATAATACACGGATGTATACGGACCTTGGAGTCGGCTGCCTTATTCGCAAGCACCGAGTAGAAGACATCATGCATAGTGGTAGTAGTAGCGATCTTCACAGATCTCAGTGATCGTGATGAGCACATGTATTCAGCCAGGTCCTCTGAAGCCGTCCGTCCACATGGCTTCTCAATTGTCAGGTGATCCTACAATGTACATGTACACAAATAATACTGTGAGGCTAGAAACGTAAATCATAAAAATAATACCATATTATCCTTATAGTCACCTTAATTGAAACTGATTTTTTTAAATATATTTTTTGTCTACCTTTTTCCGTTTGCTTTTTATTCCGTTTTCAAAAATCTATATTTCACGAAGAACATCAAACAACTTTATAATACAATTTTGCATTTTTTCTGATCCTACCAAATGTAAACTTTTCTGGGTTCTGGGTTCTCATCATAATTCAAGTTAGCGTTTTGTCATACTGGTTTGAACAGAATGCACGTGCAAATCCCTTTGGAGTTTGTGATATTGAAAGTGTTATATTATTAAACAAGATTTCATTGCTTACACACGCAAGATCGGTTGTGCTACAACCACAATTAAATCGCAACTCCTATGTACAGACTTAAGTCCTAATACTCATTATCTCTTGTAGATAATAATAGTAAAACAAAATTCGTGTAGGCCTACAATGCAATTTTCAGACTGAAAATGATAATCAGAGTTGCACCCACACTAGTTCCATAGAAGTGGATTTAAACATGCATCATGATCAAAGAAAAATGATTCTATCAAGCTTCTTTTTGGGGGTGAAGAGAATTTTTTACAGAATGCGTTGCGCACCCTATTTACCCTGTACACCAATGACTGTATATCAAATACTCCATATGTTCACATACTTATATATGCAGATGATACAGTAATAGTTGGATTGATTGAAACTGAAAATGAACTTGATTACAGAGCTACCATTTCAATGTTCGAAAATTGGTGTAGGGAAAACTATTTACTGCTGAATTCAAAGAAAACAAAAGAAAATGTTTTTGACTTTAGGCAAAAGAATTGTTTTGAACCCATTGATAGACCTGTATACTTTAATGATGATACCATTGAGAATGTTGAAAGTTATAGATACCTAGGTACATAAATCGACAATAAGCTGTCTTGGGAAGACAAGTCAAAGCGTACCATAACAAAATGCAACCAGCGTTTGTATTTTCTAAGAAAGTTAAAGTACTTTCATGTGAACGATAGAATTATGTTTCTCTTTTACCAGTCGATTGATTCAGAGTACTATTCCATTATCTGGTTTAATAATGCAAGGCAAAGTGACAAACAAAAACTGAGAAGGGTTGTAAAACAAGCCAGCAAAATAATGAACCATACTGTTGACCTAGATGAAGTCTGTAAGGAAAGAGTAGTATCTAAGGCCCTATCCATTATGTCTGATTTAACACACCCCCTTAATGACCAGGACATACACCTGAGAAGCGGACGAAGATTGAGATCTGTTAAAGCAAGAACTAGTCACCGCATTAATTCATTCATTCCAATTTCCATAAGAGTTGTTAATGAAACCCAGTTAAGAGGAGAGAATGTGAAAATCATGCAAAATACCCTCATTGACATGTTACACGAATTTATATATATATTGTTTCAGTATACTTACTTTACTGTTGTACCCCTACTTTTTTACCATATCAAGAAATGATTTTTAACACAAAATACCTACTTCAGATAAGAGCATATAAGAATAAAAATAAATGGAGGGTATGTAAGAAGAAAGAGAGAAGAATAAGAAGAAGAATAAGAAAGAGTATTTAAATGTATATTCATCATGATCATGTATAGTATATCAAATGTATACTAAAAAAGGGCCCTATGAATGTCAATTATATGTTGTTCCTATGTTCATATGTTGAAGCAAGATGGTTCATGTGCATATAAACAATTATCCTATATGGACACGATAAAGAAATGAAATGAAATGAAATCGTTAGTATACAGGGTATATGTAAACAGTTAAGTTTTAAACCAAACGGCGTTATCCTAAGTCTGAGATAATGACATTTAAATATTAAAAAAACTGCATCACTCACAGAGATCATACAACATTGGAATGAATACGTAGCAACAATTCGACGTTACTTTCCTTACCACTTCACGATGATTCATGATGAAGATATGCCCTGATACTGTGTGTGCCTGCATCTCCTCGGTGATCTTCAGTGTCTTCTTAGACTCAGAGGCGAGACGATCCAACACTGATTCGGCCACTGTTTTGGCCACTGTTTGGTCTTGGCTCTCGTATGCTACGTCTACGATGAAGTCATCACTACTACTGGCATACTGTGAAACCTGTCGTCCCGATGCTGTGAGACGAGATACGATATCCAATCCGACCTCCTTCTGCTGGGCCGATGTGAAGTACAGTAGGTACCGGTATTCCAGTGCGCTCTCAATAATATGCACTATCAACCTGTCATACTCATTAGGGTTTGAGTTGTAAAGAAATGCAAGATACATTCCTGATAGATATTCCTGAAAGAGCTTATGAGGGAAATGCACCGATTGAACTACTGTATTTGGATTAGTTCTTCTGTCTCTCCTAGGAAGAACTTTCTTTTCTCTTGTGAGTACACCAACTTTACAACCTACATCGATGGACTCTGGATAACTCTGAAACTCTTCTTCTGTGAATACTAACCGTCTCTCAAGAAGTCCCTTGAAGGCAATGTGGCCAATCTGAAGCAGGTGATGACGAATCTCTGAACGATGCTCCCTCAATTCGCCTTCAACAATACCTGATGGCATGTGCTTCGATAGGTAATGATCGACCAAAAAGTCAATCATCTCATTGAAGAGCTGGGAAAATGTTTGCAGCTTGGACATTGCTTCTCGGCGCTCTCCATCAAACTCTTTCCACATGATGCAGAGCATGGCCGTGTATATGGGGTAGGGGGCCATGTTCTCTCTGATCACATCGTTGTTCGATATGAATCGGTTCAGATCTTCAGAGGAAGCTGTGTCTGGATGAAAGGACTTGGTGATGTAGAAAGAGAGGTTTTCAGCAGAGAAACCTTCCACAGCAATGAAAGCAAACCTCTTTCTGAGATCGGCATTCTTCCTAATCTCATCTGATCTCCATTGTCGCGATGTAATAAGTACTGTCCCTGACTTGAACAGCTTATCAAGAATAATCAGGGCGATTTGCTGAACGCTGTTAAGATCAACAGTAGACTCATCTAGGCCGTCCATGACAAGAAAGACATCATCCGAATTTGAGAGGATGTGCTTGTCTAGCTGCTTGGCTGTGACCGGATTGTTGTCAGAAAGATACGTCTTCACTATCTCTCCAACAGTCCTTTCCTTTGCCTTGCGAAAAAGGATGACAAGAACTAGTTTAAAATCTTGAAAACCTTTTCCGTGGATCCAGTCCCAAGCGATCTTGGCGCAGAAAGTGGTCTTCCCCGCACCACCTTCACCTTCCACCAACAAGCGTTTGGCATAGATTTTGTTGACTTTCGTCCTCAGGAGGTCGTCGTAGAGAAGCGGTATCTTGTGCGTTGTACCTTTGTCTTCTTCCATCAGCGTTAGATTGGTGAAGATCCGGTCAAATTCAAGTTGAAGCTCGCTGTTCAGTGGATCGGCTTGAATCTGACATAGATGAAATGTATAATAGCGTTTGACCTCTTGAGCAACCCGCTCGACTTCCTCCTCTGTCATTGAGGGTATGTCATCACCAACCTGACCTGTGATGAGATGGTGAAGAAAGTTGTCTCTAAAGTTATTAGTGTTTAAACATACAACATTGTAAAAAAAACAGCAGACCCCCCCCCCCCAAAAAAAAAAAAACAAGGTACATAAACCATGAATCACAAAAATGTAATATCAATAAACGTTACTTCCCAAATCTCAATTTAAATTTGCGTGTGGATCATGATCAGTGGTTAACAAATTATCTGTTTCCTAGATAGGGTCTGTCACATTGATTGACGGATTGACATTGTGCTCTGATGTCACTGCCCCAGGGAAGGGTCACTCGGGTCGATGCTAAGATGTCAGGTCTTTTGCTTAATTGCATGGTGGGGTTTTAGGCCATCTTCTATGGAGCAAATCTTGCGGTATCAAACTGTTAATTGTGCATGGTCTTGTGCATTTCATAACTAAAGAAGATAAAAACGATTTCTACTTTCAAAAGCTACGCTCCTGGATTGATATGCGTATAATCCATGAACTAATCAAATGTGTCTTTCATAACAACGAGATTCCTCCTTTGTAACTGTTTATTCACATGGATATGAAAATCCAAGGCATTTGGTCCCATACGTTAGCGTGTATTCTGGAGTTGAGAGTAAATGTGCAATTTTCTTAAATACTTAGTCTGATCCAAGCTCTATTGGGGTTACTAACGTGATACTTTTTTTCTCTCTCTCTCTACATATATGTAAATATATAAAGTGGACATGTTTACACAATATCACATGTAAATAGATGCTGCTTTACACTTTTTTTTATCCATTATAATTTATCATAATTGTTATGTTAATTTGCAAAGTGTTCAATGTTGTTGGTGCTTTATGTCTGAAAGAAAATAATACTAAAATAAGATTTTTCAACAACCCATCAATGATATTTATTTCTATTCCTCGTATTATATGTATGAATTACATTATTGAGTAAAAGTATATTGTTTTAGTGAACTGGGCAAAAAACCTTGATTGTGTTTAAACAATAAACTTGAGATGCAGTATTCATTAAATTGATACGCATCAAGAATCTTGAGACTTATAAATGTATGGGCACGATTAGAAGTAAGAGAGAAAATTCTAGCCTCTTTCTTTTGTAACAAAACAAAATAGAGTTCAATTTTGACCTGTAAGTATTTGCCCAAACGGTATTGCAATAAGTCAAATATGGTAAAATAAATGTATTGTACAGCAATATCAATATGCTTAGTTTGGTTTGAGGTAAAACTGTGTGGAGTTTTCCAGCGATATGAATTGGGATGTGGCATTTTCTTAACAAAATGAGGTCCTCCTAATTCCAGATAATCCGGTAATGCATACCGCTACCTGCCGGTGCAAACTATTTGTTTTAAGCTTGATCTCGTTCCTCCCTAGATGAATGCAAAAGTAAAAAATATGCAAAAGTATCACAGTCCCCCCCCCCCTCCGTTGAGCAAAAAAGGGACAATTACTCCCCACCCCTAACTATGACCCCCACCCACACGAACATCCCAGAACACCCACCCCGAGGATAATTACCCCAACCCCTAAAAATTACACCCTTGGACAATTACCCACCCCTCAAGGACATACAAGGAAAACCACTCTGACGCCAACTACCCCCCTCCCCTTGATCATTAAAGGGGAAGTCTACCCTGATAATAAGTTGGTTTTAATTATTAAAAGCATATTTTCTTGGGGGGGGGGGGGGTATTGTCTTTGCAGGAGGGGGAATGTTTGTCCAATGGGGTAATTTTCCGAGGGTAATTGTCCTCGGCGGGGGTGGGGGTGGTTGTCCTTAGGGAATAATTTTCCAGGGTGTAATATTATGGGGGTTCTTGTCCTTGGGGGTTGTTTTCCGAAGGGTAATCATCCGGGGGCTGTTTGCCCAGGGGATAATTGTCCTAGAACCAAATCAGAGGACTATTCTGCACGTTTCGATAATTGAAAATGGGATCGACGTACCTGAGCACCAAAGCTGCTGTTATTAAAGGCTAATCGTTTCTTTGCTGCACTGTTGTAATGGAATACGTTATTTTACCTATACTTTTATCTCATAATTCTAATTCAATATTTTGTTTTAAAGAAACTATTACTCGCCATTTTTAAAATAGAACTTTCCCAGTTGAATATTCAACTTTATTGTTGCAGCGTTCTCACTTTTGTTGGATACTGCATATAGGCCTGATGTGTGTTTGGTGGGAATGGGCGCGTGTGTGTGCGTTTGTATGTGTGTAATACTGTACCTTTCCGTACACTATCAGCAAGTTGAACTAGCTCAATGCTTTCTAACTTGTTGACTATTATCTTCCTCGCCTTGCTTTCAAGTACTGTATTCCACCATTCGTAAAGCATCCGATAGGTAGCTTGCATGGAGTTGCCCTGTTGGTCTTTCTCAAACTGACTTAGTTTAGCCTCAGGGAATCCTAAAGCTAGTCCGACCTTCCTGAAATATGAGGGATCCAAACCGTTGGCAAGGTGATAGAGCTCGAGCTCGGTCAGACTTCCAGGGCTAAATTATAGACATAAGAAGAATGATTAGTTTCATATAGCGCTTATAGATATTTGCGAGATTCTGTATCAAAAGAACTTTCATTTGATTGTCCTTTGACTTGCGAATACACTGTTATGCTGTTTCATGATATTTATCATCATTGCCTATAATGCAAGCACCCCCAACAACACTGCAATATATTAAAAGTTATGAGGACCTGTTAAACATGATGAGACTATGCAAAACTTCTACACATTTTGCTTTCATTCATCAATTCCAACAATTAATATTTACCAGCAAAGTCAATGGCTTTATTTTACGTAAATTCAAACCCGATTCTCGGCTTACGCTTTGTTGAAAATCGGGATTAACAATGGAAATTATTATGAGGTCTAATTGAATTATCATTCGGTAAACATGATCTTAGATCTAGAGTCAGCATTAGTAGAATACGGACTGATTGATTTAAATTTTCCTAGGTTGCTCTTTCATGTAGCTTACTTATCATTCGGACCAGGGTTCTGTTCTACGTCACCGGATCTCAATAGGAGTATGTTGTCCATGTCTGGACAGTCATTCCCTTTGATTGTATCTGCTTCACCGCTGGTTATCCCTGATCCGAGGACCGGATAGGTCGGTGATCCATGATATTCTGTTTCTTTCTGGAGTACATTTATGGACAGAAGAAACTTTTTAAAAGGATGAAAACATTATTTGTAAAAATACAAGTAGAGTCACGAATGAATAATAATTATGTCTAAGAGTGAAGGGAATTTTACTCTTGATTACAGCGTAATAAACGTCAAAGCTATACATTCCACAGCAATTTTAATAATCAACTCGTTCTCTAGAACCTGTTCTCATTTTAAATAGCTCTTTTATTTACTTCAAATTACAGGTACCTGTTCAACAGCCCTTGTTACAAACATGACAAAAGGAATTATCATAATATGATAATACAGTGTGTACCACACAGAAAGCACGAACCCCCCCATAATTGTTGTGAACAAACTATGGGCTGTATGATTATAATTCCTTGCTTATCATGTTGTAAAATGTTATGATTTTTAAATGATACATTGATTATAGTAATCCATACACGCTTCAATGGCAAAACAGTTTTTCGAAAATTGCATGTCAACATCCAATATTGCCAGATTGTGCTAAAATCATAATATGACCTGAAAGAAACAAACACTTTCAAATCTAATACGAATATTGATTTAACACGCTACTGTTAATAATGAGAGCAAGAGTTATGCCATCATTACAAAATAAAGGATAGTGGAGTAAATGCTGATGGTCAGGGTAAAACGGTTACATGTTGTACTTAAATGGATCACAATATGAAATTTCTCTCTCGAGAAGGGTACCCTTTTCAATCACAAAAGGGGCACTTTCATTGCTTAAGTGCTATTAATTGTTTTGGAGGAATATCTGGGGATGTGCGGCCCTACCCCTGTTTATTTCATAGCACAATATCCCACAATGGAAACGTTGCATAATCATCTTTCCAAACTTACATTTCATTTACGTCATGTTCGCATGAGATATTAACGTTTCCAAGGTTTACCAAAATCCCGCAAAAATGAATTTTTAAATGCAATTTTCAAAAGGATGTTTTTCAGTGAAATTTCATGCGAAAAGTGTATTATTTAAGAGCGTATTACAAAGTATATTTATACAGCTCACAGTTTGTTCAAAATAACTGATTGAATTTGGTTTCATTTTCTTTTTTTCAGAGACGTACTGTAAAGTTTTCTGTTTGTTTGTATGTTTGTATGTTGTGTTGTGTGTGAGGGGAGTTTCTAGGACAAACTTTAAAAATACAAATCATACCTTGATAGAAGGTGTTGGTTGCTCGGTGTTTCTTGTTCTATCTTGCCTGGGTTTAGGTGGCAAGCCCGATGATTGATCCTCTATCCTCGACGGTACAGAGTTTGATGTCTCCTCCTCGTATGTTTGGATACAATCAGTCTCACCCGCGAAGGCTACAGGTACATGTGAGTACGACTCTGATGTGCCAACTTCAGGTTGGTCTGTTCTACTTATTTGAACGGAATTAGGGGGGTATTCATGTGACACTAGATGGATTGTTATATGTCTATTGTCCAATTCATCTTCTACGCAGGGTCGGGGAACTGGAATTTGCACTTCAGTGGTATCAGGGACAGGGTTGACCTCGTTTGCCGTTGGAGGACCACTGTTTTCAGCACACGAAGACTCAGAGTGAGAGACATTGCTATGACCGGGGCTTTTCACATCACATGGGAATCTTCTCTCCGTGATAATATCAAACTCTGGACCGTCACATTGTGACCGAGTCTGACAATTAGCATTACATCTGCTATTGATGACTTCACATGATAGCCCTGTTTGAGCGGGATTAAGGTTGTCATTGTAAGATGACGCGGGTGGACGATCCGTGTCCCCTGGAGCACTATTCGCATCAAGTGAGGAGCCAGTACAAGATGAGATGTTACACTCAGGATTGTCGTGTTTGGGGGGTGGCTGTGCATTCTTGTTTTTTTTTATTAAGTTGTGAAGTTTCCTCCAATAGTAGTGATAGTCATATTCTTTCCTCCGACGGCGCACACACGTGCCGATCCTGACACGCCATTCACCAAGAGACTCAGGCATGGTGACATCAGGATACTGTGTTATTAAAGAGAAACAAATATTAATGCATGCAGTGTAAGTTCATGAAACGGGCAACATGACTTTGTATACAAAAATAGTATCAAATCTTGTGACTGATTTTTCTTAATAACATGCCATGTAGGAAAATATATTCGTTTTAGATTACATAATTATTTCATCTTTGAAAGAACGTATAATGCATGGTGCTTAAATGCAAATTTGCACCGCTTTTTATATTCTAGAAGTTTCTGGTACAGTTCACCTCCAGTGAGCAAACACTGACAACTTCCACCGGGAAAATACCCCTTGTAGGAAGTGCTTTAACAATGACGTTATAACTTTGGATTTTGTTTTCTACGGGATAGTTGTCCGCGTTTATAGTTTTCCTAGCATTTTCTAATGTGGGATGTAATTCCAGGGATTGCCATAATTGCCATCCAAATACATATATCCTTAAACTTCCGCTAGAGGATGTATGAAAAATTATGTAGTTACAGAGACGGAGATAATAAGGGAGTGGGCGTATGTGTGGTATATATATGATAAAGTAATAAATGTAGGGTAAATATGATTTATTTCATGCCGAAAAATATGAAAACTATGGACTCCATAAATATTTACGGATATGCTTAATACATTGCGAGGCGGAGCTAGCCAATAGAACCATTCTGATCTGCCTTTAAAAATACTATGTCTCTTTTGCAGCCAACCTCAAATTCTGTAAAACTTTGCAGGAATTATGAATATGTCACGTATGTCCTCTTTGAGAAATTTAAACCTTAGCAGTGTCCTAATATTCAAATTGTGCAAGGAAACCCGTACTTGCTAGACTTCACTGTCAGACATGATATACCTCACATAAGAAATCCAGCCATCTGATTGGTCGAAATTGCAGTCATGATTTTAACCATTCCCGTAAATAAACGAAAAATGCCAAACCCATGTAATAGTTCTAGAGTAAAATCCCGGCAAAATTCCAGTTACCATGGTTACCGGGAAAACAGTTCAGTCTTGGTGAAATACCCATAGGTTCACATGTTAAAAAATGGTTTGAGCGATCGCGGATACCGTACGTGTGCGAAGAATTGTTCGGTATTTTTAATACGTGTGCGAAGAATTGGTCGGTATTTTTAATACGGCAATCTCGATCGTAAATGGCTGAAGAAACTCTCGCAAGATTTCAACTTTTTGATGATGATCAAATGCAAGACTTGCTAACAGCAAGAACACCAAAAAGGTACGTGTAATTCTCCATTAATTTTTTTTCAAAATAGATCTAGTAGGCCTAGATCTAGGCCTAGATTCTAGTAGTGCTAAAATCCTTCCAGTAGAGATTGCACACATCCCTATGCATTGGCCATTGCGCACTCATGCTAAATTGGTCTATGTTTAATTGCCAGAGATTCAAACTAATATTGCTCGTGATCCTGAAGGTGATACTCAATAAGTGAGGTGTCATATGAAAGCGCAGGTTTTTCTCAATATTCCCCACAGGGCCGGCCCACCCCAAAAATTGTTAAAATATCTTGCTTAGACTAGAGCCTCGGCACGCCTCGGGCAATAGAACAATTGTAACCTTCCCTTGAGCGTATAAAAACAACTATTTCTCTCAAAGCAGTCATTAGTACTATACTATTGTCAGTATTGAGTGACTTACTGACTTTTTTTTCTTCTCTTGTAATAACATACATAAAATGAGCTGTAAAGGATTTGTCTAGATCAATAACCCAAATTAAACTGATTGAATCTTTGTGCAGCATAAAACGTACGACCATGCGGTACAATGGTCTGAAAATCAAGACTATTACTTATTGGCTCTATAGCTCCTAAGTCGATATGACAACTAATAGTCATTATTTTCCCACTTAAAAACATTTCCAAGCCCCATTTTTTTAAGGGGAGTTCTAAATTAGTATTATCTTTCAAATGCCATTGGAATTTTACCTTTTCATTTTTTTGGCCTGCAAAAGGGACATAGTACCTTTAAATGTAATGCACAATTTTGGGAAGATTTGAAAATTGGATTTTAGTAATTTTAAGATTTTGATATATTGGATGCCCCTGTGGATGTATATTATAAGCACTATAAAATGTAGCCCCTAAAAAACTTTACCTGTGCTCCCGGTAAATTTCAAATATTTCAAATACCGCCCAAGGCCATTCCTTGGCAGCTGCGAACATTAAAATCTCAGAATATGCAGTTCTGATATATAGTTTGTTAGTAGGCGAATCATTGATGTGCAAACTAAAGAGAAGTGGTCCAAGGGTGGACCCTTGTGGAATTCCAGATTGAAAAGGTAAAAACTCAGATGATATACTATGGATTGTGGTTTTTTGGAACCTCTCATACAGATATATTGTAAACCAATTCAGTGTGTGTTGTCCAATACCATAATATTTTATTTGTTTAATTAGTATATCAAAATCAACTGTGTCAAAGGTTTTCTTCAAATCTATCATTACAGAGCACACCACTTTGCCTTGTTCAAAGCTTGTCGGCCATTCATCTGTCGAATTCAGCAATGCAGTGGCCGGTGCAATTTTAGGTTCTCAAAGGGCACTAGAAATTTCATAGATAAAATAAGAGCAATAACCATGCACTTTGAAGGCATTTGCGGTCTGAAAACAGAGCTCAACTATCCCTTTAACTGCCGTTCTGGCCTTGGAGTAAAAAAAACCCCTTCCATTTATAATCTTGACCATAGTTATAAGGATTCAACGATAACAGTTTGTATATTTCTTGGGGGGGGGGGGGGGTGTTGTAATGTGTTTTTTCTAAAGAAAAGCTCACTGTCTCGACATGGGATGAAAATGTGTAAACTCTTGAAATGGAGCGTCAAATTCACGTAAACTTTAAGAAATCGTGCAAAAATATATATATATATATATATATATTTACGAATAGCGACAGAGGAGACGACTATAGCTCTCTTTGATTATTTCTAGTTACCTGTATTTCTATGAGCATGATGAGGTTTGACCAAGGAATATCGCATTGTAGACTTAAGGAAGTAGGCCTACCTTTGCCGGAAGACTATTTAAGGATATCTTGTCAATACGATTTGTTTATCCATTGTTTAAGTTCTTATCATTTCGCCTTATCGGAGGGCCTTCAAACGTAAGATTGTATTATTATTATTATTTATTAGGCCAATCATAAAAGCACAATACAATGACATTTTAACAGATCATGCAATACATAAATAAAACTTGAGTAAAGGGGAGGGAGCAACATGTGGGCCAGGGCTCACAAAAGTAAAATTCAACACTTACCCGGAGGCATGTGAACCCTCACATGTTGCTCCCAAATCAAGATATAAACATAACATTGACATACACACAATATTGCACATTGTTAAAACAAAAAAAATACATCTTAATAGGGTGATCACCCTGCCTGTGCACACAGTCTGCCCCATGCATATACACACACACAACAGCAGTCAGTTGGTAGAAATAGCAATTTTCGTAAATTTATTTTAAAAAAAATGAAAATATTTTTAAATTTTGATTTCACATATCTTTCAAGCATACCTTTAACTACAATTCTGTGTAGTCTCATTGTTATAGGCATGTGGGAAATATGTTAAATTATTAATTAGAATATTGTCTTTTCAGCTATGTGTGACATGGCCCGATGATCGCCCATTGACTGTTATTCTGCGCGGTGAAAATGCACTTCAATGTATAAAACTCCCCTACGAAAATGCAATATCCTCATATGTTTCACTCATTGAATCAATTTGTTATTTACACTAAAGGTAGCCACAACTGTACTGGGATCACCAAATTTTGTTTTTATCTAAAATCCAGTCCTTGTGAAATGTTATGGCCTGTTGAGTTGAATGGTTTCTCGGAAAATCGTCATAAATCCTCAAATCTGACATTTTTTTAAAAGAAACTATACTGTGATGTAGCTGAAAGTCTGCAGATTCTTATAATTTGTTCGGTTTTTCTGAATAATTTGTGAAACATATGAGGAAATAGCTGTAACGGTGATCCAAGTAATTTCCATCGCCATATTTGAAATATTCGCACAATATAGATCGCTATATTAAGGGTCTTGAGATTCGTGATGTATAATAAAAAAAAAACGATGCAGGCTTAATAGTGTGACATACAAATTTCCAATGGTGTTTCACCAATACATATCCCTTGTCCACACTCCTTCTCGTAAAACAATATCGGAAAATAACGGAACGATTCAAACAGTGACGGCCTCTGTCTTGGTATGATAACCATATAAGGGTCAGTGCCATTATGTACATAATTCAAAGCATGACCCGCGCTCAACTAATCAATGTATATAATATGCATTTGTTTGCAAAGTATAACAACTATTACCTGGTATAGCTGATTGTCAAATAAATATTCGACAGTGGAGGTGACTCGGCCATACTCCTTGTCGTAAAACAATATTGGAAGATAACCAAACGATTGAGATATGACATATGGGTATGATAACCATAAAAAGGTTTTCAGTGCCACTATTTACATAATCCAAATCATAACCAGCGCGCAACCAATCAACACACGATGCAGTTGTTTACAAAGTTAAATAAACATTACTTTATATCACTTAGCAATTTATAAGCCAAAGTTTCGTTTTTTATGGTTTAATTTTGGTATTGACAACGTCACATGATATATTTTATATCAGGAAGGTGTTACCGTTGTGCTTAGTTGGCAATACTATGTCTTCATTATAAAGTGGAATAAATATCATTTCTCTCCTTCTCTTTCTCTCTTTTGCTGTCTCTCTCTCTGTCTTTATCAGTTTGCGCAAAGTTGCCATGATATCTAGCCATTGGTGAAGGTAACCCCTCCCCTTGGTCATTGACTTTACATGGAGCAGGGGGGGGGGGGGGGGGGGTGGTGTTACCTTCACCCGGATAAAATAGTAATTCTCTTCGAAATTAAACATACCAAACAATTTACTCTAATTATCTTCTTTACTTTACGCCCGCCCCTGACGTACTGACAATCGCTGAGAGGATATTGTTAGTAACAACAAATGAAATCATGACAATTAGGATTTGAAAAACCAAGTGAATAGAGCGTGTTCAACGTTTCATGCTACTCAGTGTGTACAAGAGGAAGGGGGAAACTCCGTCAAATTGAACTTAGTATCGACATAGACTTTTGGAAAATAATGCTATGGTAAAATTATCTTCGAAATTTATGTGGAATTAGTTATGAATTGAATATATCAACTGCATTTTGTTGAAGAAAAAAAAATTAATAGGAGATTGTCTTCGGAATATTTTCCTCGTTTCTTTTGAACACACTACCACGCAATCGATATATTCATATATAACATATCGTCGGCCTTATGCCAAAAGGGCCTTAACCCGATTTTGGGGGTTATTGAGTTATTAACATCACCTTGTAGATTTCATCATTCTCTTTAAAATGATGTGCTTCACTTGTTGAAATTCGATTTATTTATGAAGATAATTATGAATTTCAAAAGGGCCTTAACGCGTATCTCATCTTTTTCCTTACGCCAAAAGGGCCTTAACCTACACGGATGATCCATTTGCGTTAGGAGGGCCTTTCTGGCAAACCAAAGGTGTTGCGAAACAAGAAAATTTCCTTATGCCAAAAGGGCGCTAACTATGCGCGCGTACGCGCGCATAGTTACGCGCATAGTTACGCGTACGATAACGGCAGGTTAAGGCCCTTTTGGCATAACGCCGCGTAGGTTACGCCCCTTTTGGCATAATGCCGAGTAGGTTACGGCCCTTCTGGCATAAATACGCTACATTCAAGCCTTATGCCAAAAAGGCCCTAACATGTTTTTTGCACATAGCATGTACAATTCTGAATATTTTATAACAAATTTAACACATTTCATGTAAAACTTAATAACTTAACACATTTATCGAAATTGGCTTCAAAAGCAAAAAAACGACCACAAACTTTTGATTATTAGAGAGGCAAAAACCTTTAAACGCGATTATCTCGGAATGGCCAAAAGCAGTTAAGGCCCTTTTGGCATAAGGCCGACGATATATTCCTAATCTGTTGTGTTCCATTATGAATGGAAATCTTTATTAGCTTTAATATTATTGTTATTAATGATAATCATTATCATCATTAATAAAATAATATGTTATCATTGCCGTTATTAAAGGGAAATCCAACCCAAATAGACAACTACTTTAAACGAAAGCAACAAAATCAGAAAAGCAAACTGATGAAGGTTTCAATCTAAGGAGAGAGAAATCAGGGTTCTTAAAGACCTATCAATCAAGCAAAGTGACGCAATTAACAATCTTCAAATCGCCGTAAATGAAACGGAACAATACTCAAGACGCAATTGTTTAAAGTTCTTCGGGGTAGCAGAGCATGATGGAGAAGATACGGACGAAGTAGTGTGCACTATCGCCAAGGAGAAGCTGGGCGTGGAACTATCGAAGCATGACATCGATAGGTCGCATCGTGTCGCTGTGAGGAACAGCGAGAGGATCGAAGGAAAAAAGAAAAAAACTCGAACAATAGTGATGAAATTCACTTCATACCGAAAACGGAACGAAGTTCTCCGATCTCGCAGGAAATTAAAAGGTTCTGGGATTGGCATCGATGAGTCGCTGACCTCTGTCAATCAAGATCTGCTTTTTGCTACCAAGAAACATGAAAGAGTCAAAGAGGCCTGGGCCTCTGATGGCCGGATCATAGCACTGCTCGCCACGACAGGGAACAGAACAATAAAAAGACAAATACGATCAAATGATGAACTTTCAACGCTTTAACTCAGCTCTTTAATAGAGTTGAATGCATGAAAATATATATAGTTGCGTACTTCAATTGCACCCCTGCATGTAAAATAACTTTTACGCATTTTAACCTTATTCTTGTTTTACCTTACCTTAATTTATTTTGTATACGTATATAGTTAACCTATGGTAGTTTGTGAGTCCCCTTTCCCTTTTAGTAACCTATCCAAATTAGAATTTGACTGTTTATTCCAAGATTCGAAAAATGAGTTTAATAATAGTAACATAAACAACATGTATGGTACGAATATGAACCCGACTGAAGAGGATAATTTATCAGATATTGATCCTGATGTTAACTGCCCTGTACTTGATGATCCGAATAAATACTGGCTACCAGCTGACTTCAATTCTGAAATGCACTTTGATAATGATTCCTTTAGTTTACTCCATTTTAACGCAAGAAGCCTAAACAAAAATTTTGATAATATACATGATTTTATTACAAAACATATACATACAAATTTTTCAATATATGGATTCAGTGAAACATGGATACATCTATTGACACCAAAAGAATTATTTCATTTAGAAAATTATAGTTTTTTTCATAGTGACAGAACAAAGAGTAGAGGTGGTGGAGTGGCCATGTTAATTCATGATTCATTGAATGTAAAAGAAAGGGTGGACATAACTTTGGCGCATAATTTATGTGAGTCTCTCTTTCTAGAAATTGAAATATGTAATCGAAAAAATGTAATTGTCGGAATAATTTATCGTGATCCTAGTTCAAATATAGCTGATTTTAATGATGATGTAAATACGTGCCTTAATAAAATGTTAAATGAAAAGAAGGACATATATCTTATGGGTGACTGGAATATAAACTTACTTAACACCTCATCAATTGCAAATGTTAATGACTTCGTTAATATTATATATAATAATTCTTTTCGACCCTTAATTAACAGACCGACGAGAATAACACAAGGCTCGACAACTCTTATTGACAATATTTTTACAAATGTCTGTGAAAACAAATTTCCTCTGGAATATTATATAATGATACAACTGACCATTTACCTATATTTTCTATTACCCGTAATACAAGGTCCTATCCTAAAGCTGATGACAATATGAATTTTACTGAAAGATGCTTTAGCCAAGGAAATATTGATAGTTTTAATAAAGAGTTACTCTCATTTGATTGGATTGGTATATTATCAGTACACAATATTGACGATGCATATAATAATTTCCTTGAAGTATTCAAACTAATGTTTAATGCTAATTGTAAAATGGTAAAGAAGAAAAATACAAGGTCTTCAGCTAAAAAACCTTGGGTAACTCAAGGATTGTTAAAATGTATTAATAGAAAGAATCGTCTACATAAATTATTTTGCCAAAAACGTACTAAATCCATTGAATTTAAATATAAGAAATATCGAAACAAATTAAATGAAATCCTACGAACGGCTCGTAAAAAGTATTATTGTGACTTGTTAACCAAGAATAAGCACAATCTTAGAAAAGTTTGGCAAATTATAAATGATTTAATGTGTAAGAAAAATAAAAAAAACTTTCCATTATATTTTATGAAAAATAATGTAAAAGTGTATAAAAATGAAGATATAGTAAATGAATTTAACAATTTCTTTTCGAACATTGCTGCAAATACCTTAAAACAAATTCATCATAATTCTAGAAAACAATTTAGACACTACCTTAAAAATCCAAGTCAAACATCAATGTATTTTTATCCAACTAATGAATTAGAAATCATCAAAATTGTGTTAAAGAAATAAAAATAAGTTATAGCACTGGCTTTGATGATATCAGTACTTTTGTTGTAAAAAAAGTAATCCATTCCATATTAACCCCTCTAGTCCATATATTTAATTTATCTTTATGTTCAGGAGGAGTACCTTATAATCTGAAAATTGGAAAGATCATTCCTATATTTAAAAAAGGCGATAAACACTTATTTTCCAATTATCGACCAATTACATTATTACACTGTTTTTCAAAAATCCTGGAAAAAATTGTTTATAAAAGACTCATTTCTTATTTGGATAGAAATAAAATATTAAATAATTGTCAGTATGGCTTTAGGGCAAGATATTCCTGTGAACATGCATTAATAGATTTAAATAACACTCTTTTAACTAATATCAATAACAATTATCACTCATTTGGAATATTTTTAGACTTGTCAAAAGCCTTCGACCTCATAGACCATAACATACTTTTATATAAATTATCCCATTATGGTATCAGGGGAGCAGTATTGGAATGGTTTCAGAGCTACTTACTTGATCGACGTAACTATACTTCATTTAATAACTATAATTCCCAATACTCGACAGCCCAGTATGGGGTCCCTCAAGGCTCCATACTGGGCCCGCTCCTCTTCCTAATTTATATTAATGATTTATGTACAGCATCTTCATTTTTTGATTATGTCTTATTTGCAGACGATACAACTATCATTTCAACCCATAGTAACTTTATGTTTTTGTTAGAAAAAACCAATAATGAATTATGTAAAATAGCCGATTGGTTCGATGCTAACAAATTGATTGTTAATTATGAGAAAACTAATGTTATGTATTTTCGAAAACCTCATGTATCACACAATTGTTTAGATTTTCATATAAAAATGAATGATGTTTTTTTAAATTTGGTTAACTCTGTCTAATTCCTAGGATTTATAGTTGATGATAATCTGTCATTTAAGGAACACCGTTTCTGTATAAGTAATAAGATGTCAAAGAACATAGGTATATTATCTAAATTACGTAGTACCCTTACTGAAAAGCACCTATTTATGCTTTATAATTCTTTATTACTTCCCTATATTTATTATGGTAATATTACTTGGGCAAGTTGTGGCACTACTAAATTGAACCCTATACACAGACTGCAAAAAAAGGCCTTACGCATATGTTCGAACTCCCCTTACTTAGCTCCGTCAAGCCCAATATTTGCAAGGTTAAACACATTGACAATTTTTGATATTCATAAAATCCAAATTGCGATTCTGATGTATTACGTGAAACATAATTTAGCACCTCTTAATATAATTAATTTATTTCAGTATAATAAAGATTACCATCAGTATAATACCCGTTCCCACTCTAAATTCCATTATCCATTAGCACTGAATCAGTCAACTCTTAATGCATTTAAATCTGTTGGTCCTCGAATATGGAATTCCCTCTCTTCTGATGTAACTTCCAGCAGTAATGTTACTTCCTTTAAAACCAAACTCAAACGTTCAATAATAATTACCTATGTCAAATAAACATGTAATTTCATTTCTCCTCCCTACGTTTTCTTACTTCACCTTTTCCTATTTCCCTTTGCCTGTATGTTTAGTGTTAAATGTTTTTTTTTTTAAATTTTTTTTTAAATTAAGTTTGTTTTGTATCTCATGTTTATTGTATGTATATTTCTTTATGTATTGGGCACCCCATCAATCAAGCTTTGGCTTTTAGGGGCACCCTGATCATTTATACTGTATAATTTTCATACATGCATGATTTGTATATTGATGATTTTTTTTAAATGGTTGAATAAAACGAATTGAATTGAATTGAATTGAATCTGACTAAATATAAGAAAGTTATGATTTTTTTGAATTTGTTACCACTATAAGTATGGGCACTTCAAATTGGCTGAAGCGGTAATGTCAATATGATGCAGTGCCGGATTATGTTGCTATCTGTTCCAATATATATAATGACTAAAACAAAATTCTTCCAAAAAATCATGGCTCAGGAGGGTCTACTCTTTTTAGAAGATCTATACTAATATGCTATCTATATAATATATTTAGTAGTGCCCCAAGGGAGAAGGAATTTACGAGAAAGACGGAAATTAGTAATATTTTTGTACACGGCAAATGGGAGAGTTATCCACGTCCTACGTCACAATCCACTAACCAAACTACCAATTTGAGCATAGACTTAGTGATCTCATATTTCAAATATTCATAACTTCCTTACTAATAGTAATCCTATTTATAGTCCGATTCATTTAAAACTTTTGCCATTCTGTTTCTGTTATTTTCCTGCTTTCATACAAATCAACTTATTACAAGGGTTCGATTGCCCTATTGTCGTCATTATCATTATCATAATTTGTATTACAAGATGATGACGTGGATTCTAATCAAATGATTGATTGAGAGCGTACACATGACCAGGCATTTATTTTGCCTAACACGTACTTTTAATAATGCCCGGTCATTATATGCTAATGACCGGTCATTAGTTAAACCATGTTATGAAACATCGTTTTATATTAAACAAACGAAACATAATCTTATAAAACAAATAATAGACATCATTTTGTTCGGGCATTAGTAAAATTACCCATATTCGGAACCTTGTGAGGGTAATTCTTACTCATTCCCTCTCTGCTGTGTACTATTTGTATAGTATTACACCCTACCAGCTCTTTCTCTTTCTATCTCTCTCTGTCTCTCTCTTCTGACGTATCTTACATGATTACGTTTTGTTGAGTAGTATTCTAGTGTATCTTTTATACTTTAAAAAAAAAACTTTTGTTTTGTTTTTTTGGTTTGTTTTTGTTGAAATGGTACAATAAATTCCATGCGTTCGCTGTAGTAAATGTGTTAAAGCAAATCAGAAAGCACTTCTCTGTACTTCTTGCCGAAACAGGGTACACATATCATGTTCAGAAATCTCTGTAAAGAGTTACGATGACCCTAATGAGCATTTTGTAAATTGGAAGTGTTCAAGATGTCTTTTAAACCATCTTCCAAATTATATTGTGAATAATTCAGAGTCCGACGTCGACGATTCTAGTAACATGGATCCATTATGTAAATCTGGTGAGAACATATCTTTAAAATATGATCAACTTTCTAGTAAAGGGATTAAATTTTTCCTCCTGAATATTGTAATTCTTTTGAAATATCATGAAGAAATCAAGCAAATCATGTTTGAAAATGAAATGAAAATGAATGAGACTAGATTAGACAGCTCTATTGCAGACATTGAAATGTACATACCCCATTACTCATGACTTCGAGAAGATAGGGATAGAAATGGGGGTGGAGTGGCCATTTACGTCCATGAATCTATTCATATCAACTTAGTTAGTCATGATTCTCTTGAACTTTTAGAAGCATTGTGCATAAAAGTTTGTTTGAAGAACACGAAACCAATTATTTTTTAAAAACTGGTATAGACCACCAAATTCAAAAGTCGAGGTTTTTAATCACTATGCGAACTTCTTGGTGTTTGCGAATGGTCTCAATGGGCAACTCATTATTATGAGTGACATTAACTATGATATCACGAAAAAACCTTTTGAAGGAAATACGAAAGTTTATAATCAAATAAATGATATATATTGTTTGAAACAGGTAAATGATACATTGTATACAAGAGTAACCGATAGATCTTGCACACTTGTTGATCATATGTTAACGGATTATCCCGATAAGGTGAAATCGTTTGGTGTTATTCAAAATGGTATGAGTGACCATTATATCAGTTAGTTGGTGTGGAAATGTAAACATACTTCCCAAAGTGAAGCATTTGTATCGTTCAGAAAGTCGAGAAATGTATATTTAGAAGCTTTCAGGTCTGATTTGCGTAATCAAAACTGGAAGAAAGTAAACGAGTTTAGTGATATAAATGATGCAGTTAGTGAATGGGAAAAGTTGCTGTTAGAAGTAGTTAACAAGCATATGCCATTAAAGACAAGACGAGTGAGACAAAAACCCTCCCCATGGATGAACAGTGAAATAATTACTTTAATGAAACAGAGAGATAAAGCAAAACTGAAAGCCAAAAAGAGAAACAGTGATGACTTACGGAAACTCTATAAACGCATGAAAAATAAAGTTACCACCGAGATAAGAAAATCCAAACGTAAATACATATGTGATAAACTATTTGAAGTCACCAATAGAAATTAATCTTGGGCAACACTCAAAAGTTTTATGGGTAATTGTAATTCTTCTAACAGCACTTTCCCGAAAGAAAATTCAAGTGTAATAGCGAATGAGTTTAATAACCACTTTGCAGATATAGCGACAAATGTATGCACAAATAACAAAAGGGCTAAAAACCGGATTTATTCCCATGGTGAAACGGTTTCTGACAGAAAATTTAAATTTGTTAATGTGTCTCAATATTATGTTTTGAAACAAGTAATGTCAAAGAAAACAGGGGATGTAGTATGGCAATCTGCCAGCAGTAACAGTTTAATACAACTCCAAAAAATTCAAAATAGGGCCGGTAGAATCATACTAAAAGTCAACCCTTATTCGCATACTTCTACCAGTCAAATTCATAGCTGTCTTGGTTGGCAAATGATACGTGAAAGGCAAAAAATCCATTTATTACTCCTAACTTACAAAACATTACATAACATGACCCCTGAATATTTGAAAGACATGTTTGAGTTTAAACCCTCTCCATACCCCCTTCGTAATGAACATAACCTCTCTTTACCTAAGCCAAGAACTAATTATTGTAAAAGTACTTTCGTGTACAGAGCTTCCTTTCAATATAATACATTATCCCCTGATTTGCGTCAACTACCCACTTTTGCCACCTTTAAGACTAACTTAAACAGACTGTAATCACCCTGTTGTTGTATCTCTTTATGTATGTTTATATGTTTTTTGGTTGTTTGTTTGTTCGTTTTTTTTTCTTCTTCTTTTTCTTTAATTATTTATGTTATGTTTTCGACTGATAATTTGTAATTATTTATTATGTTAGTTTCTAATAGTACGTATGTATATTTTGCACGTAGTATTAACTGGCCCCATGGAAGACCAGCAGCAATAATATAGTTGCAGCTGAAAATGAGTTACCAGTCGTATACGGTCCCTTTTCTCTGTATGATTACTTTATATGTATTTGTATCTGATTTCAATATACGGAAATAAAAACAACAGCAAAATCTCTCTCTCTCTCTCTCTCTCTCACCCTCCACCCATCTCTCTCTCTCTCTCTCTCTCTCTCGCTGTATAGTCGTTATCATTTTACGCGAAGTTGTATTATATCTATTGTCTGACATCACTATCAAGCCAGGGATGAAGGTCACTGTAACCCCCCCCCCCCCTTCTCCTTCCTCCTTTTAAAGTTCCGGATAAAATAATTATTCTCTTCGAAATTAAACATATCAGATAGTTTACTCTTATTATCTCCTTTACCAAACCTTCTAATTTTCACTTGTGTCTCTATGTATAGTTGTCACTAAACGCTCACGTTGTCGGCATCTTCTGCTGCACAGTGAGTATTGAATATGGTTTAAGCCTGTCTGCACATTGCGGCTAGGAGGGATTAGACCTACCTACATGGTCACTGACAAGTGGTGATCTCATCAAATCAGCTCTCAATTAACATAAGAAAAGTGTATCGTTGGGGACCAACGGGTACCGCTTAGGCATTGTTTGCTATATAGAGGGCGCAAGTAGATACAAGCAGTGCAGTCCCACTTTAAATAACTTTTAACGGTTAACGGTTATCGATTATTTCAAACTTTTAAGCTGGCTACCGACGCTGCTCTGTGTAATTTTGTTTTGCATGATCATGCATGCATAAAAAATGTGTGCATGTCATGTGACGCCTATTGACCAGTCACGATGCTTAAAATACTAGAGCCATTTTATAATGGAAAATAACCAAACGATTGAGATATGTGGGTATGATAACCATAAAAGGGTTTTCAGTTCCTCTATTTACATAATCCAAATCATGACCGGCGCGCAACCAATCAACACACGATGCAGTTGTTTACAAAGTTAAATAAACATTACTTCATATCACTTAGCAATTTATAAGGCCAACGTTTCGTTTTTATGGTTTAAAGATAAACTTGAGTTCTGGTAATGCGATTGCATTGTGAAAGAAAAGGTGTGGAATGGATCAGAAAAGTTGATCATATAGCATGTAGGTAATGGTGTGTAATGCAAGGTTCTGGAGTCATCAAAATCATCATAAATTTGGCGGAGTCTTGGTAAAGTAACAATCACTTACACAGAAAGATGTATATTGGACAACACACATGGTGTCGGGGCTAGTACTACCCTGATTTCCTTATCTCTCTATGCTCAATACTCAGCCAGTATACATTTTCTTCCAAAATTGTTTGGCACATGACATTTATTTGTAATCTTGAACATTCAGTGTAAGTTTCGTTAGATTCTGTGAGAATTCATTTTCTTTTTTTACCAGAACTCAAGTTTATCTTTAACTTTGGTATTGACAACGTCACATGATATATTTTATATCAGGAAGGTGTTACCGGCTGAGTTGGCAATAATATGTCGTCATTATAAAGTGGAAGAAAGATCATTTCTCTCTTTAGCTGTGTCCCTTAGTCTTTATCATTTTGCGCAAATTTGCCACGATATCTAGCCATTGGTGAAGGTAACCCCTTTCCCTTGCTCCTTGACTTTGTATGGACATATGGAAAAGTTTTAGGCCGAAATTCCACTAAAGTGGATCTGTGCGTGTCTTTCTTTGCTCAGCGCGCACAGGTACGTCTCATGAATAATTCATGAGCCTACGCTCCAACTGCACACACAGCCACGCAAAGGCGAATGTGCGGACCAGTCCATTAGCGAATATTGGTATATTAAGCTCAATGTACAGAGGGATAACACATATTTGTAATGTGTGCATTAAAACAGCGTTCAATAATTTCATCTCTTCTTTTTATTTAAATGTGAACATCACTGTTCAACAATACAGCCAATGTAATCATCCCTGACATAAACAAATGAAGGTTTATTGACACTTGGTTATCGATTATTTCAAACCTTTAAGCTGGCTACCGACGCTGCTCTGTGTTTTTTTTTTCTTCATGAACAGTCTTTTTCTCCCTTCCTAACTCATCATTTTTTGCACCTGCTCGAGACAGTAAAATATTATTGGTTACAAAAATCCAAATTTGTATTCAAAAAAGTAAATTTAGAGATTAGTATACATCGGATGAGGTAGAAAGGGTGTAAATATTCATCTATAAGTGTATACGAATATTTTGTCTGGGCCCGTTGCCTCTACCCCTCTTTAATGATACCACCCATACCTTGAAAAACATTTCTACATCTCAAACTTCGGTGAGAGAAAGTACGGACAAATAATTGAAAAACAGCGAATAACGATCATTGAATAGAGTATGCTTAACGTTAATCCGATTAATGCAACTCAGTTTGTATAAGAGGAAAGGGTAAAATCATAAAATCATTTTTTTCGAAATGATGCTGTCGTTTATTTATCTTCAAATCCATGTAGGATTAGTCATGTACATATTAATCAATAGGAATAAAATTTTAATAAATATACTAAAAGCTTTATTTGAAAAAAATATGTTGATATGTATATATAATTATATGTTATAATAGTTGTGTCTGACTGACCATCTTCATCTCAATACAGAAATGATATAAATGTGCATATTAAAACATACCTCCCTTTAGGTAACCTAGAGGCTTGCCTTGTATTCACTTGTCGGCTTGCTGTCGATGAAATAGTTCCAATTAATTCTTGTCCCATGAATATTCGACAGTGGAGGTGACTCGGCCATACAAACAATATTGGAAAATAACGATTAAGATATGACATAATGGGTATCATAACCATAAAAGGGTTATCAGTTTCTCTATTTGCATAATCCAAATCATGACCCGCGCGCAACCAATCAACACACGATGCAGTTGTTTGCAAAGTTAAATAAACATTACTTCATATCACTTAGCAATTTATAAGGCCAACGTTTCGTTTTTATGGTTTAAAGATAAACTTGAGTTCTGGTAATGCGATTGCATTGTGAAAGAAAAGGTGTGGAATGGATCAGAAAAGTTGATCATATAGCATGTAGGTACTGGTGTGTAATGCAAGGTTCTGGAGTCATCAAAATCATCATAAATTTGGCGGAGTCTTGGTAAAGTAACAATCACTTACACAGAAAGATGTATATGGGACAACACACATGGTGTCGGGGCTAGTACTACCCTGATTTCCTTATCTTTCTATGCTCAATACTCAGCCAGTATACATTTTCTTCCAAAATTGTTTGGCACATGACATTTATTTGTAATCTTGAACATTCAGTGTAAGTTTCGTTAGATTCTGTGAGAATTCATTTTCTTTTTTTACCAGAACTCAAGTTTATCTTTAACTTTGGTATTGACAACGTCACATGATATATTTTATATCAGGAAGGTGTTACCGGCTGAGTTGGCAATAATATGTCGTCATTATAAAGTGGAAGAAAGATCATTTCTCTCTTTAGCTGTGTCCCTTAGTCTTTATCATTTTGCGCAAATTTGCCACGATATCTAGCCATTGGTGAAGGTAACCCCTTTCCCTTGCTCCTTGACTTTGTATGGACATATGGAAAAGTTTTAGGCCGAAATTCCACTAAAGTGGATCTGTGCGTGTCTTTCTTTGCTCAGCGCGCACAGGTACGTCTCATGAATAATTCATGAGCCTACGCTCCAACTGCACACACAGCCACGCAAAGGCAAATGTGCGGACCAGTCCATTAGCGAATATTGGTATATTAAGCTCAATGTACAGAGGGATAACACATATTTGTAATGTGTGCATTAAAACAGCGTTCAATAATTTCATCTCTTCTTTTTATTTAAATGTGAACATCACTGTTCAACAATACAGCCAATGTAATCATCCCTGACATAAACAAATGAAGGTTTATTGACACTTGGTTATCGATTATTTCAAACCTTTAAGCTGGCTACCGACGCTGCTCTGTGTTTTTTTTTTCTTCATGAACAGTCTTTTTCTCCCTTCCTAACTCATCATTTTTTGCACCTGCTCGAGACAGTAAAATATTATTGGTTACAAAAATCCAAATTTGTATTCAAAAAAGTAAATTTAGAGATTAGTATACATCGGATGAGGTAGAAAGGGTGTAAATATTCATCTATAAGTGTATACGAATATTTTGTCTGGGCCCGTTGCCTCTACCCCTCTTTAATGATACCACCCATACCTTGAAAAACATTTCTACATCTCAAACTTCGGTGAGAGAAAGTACGGACAAATAATTGAAAAACAGCGAATAACGATCATTGAATAGAGTATGCTTAACGTTAATCCGATTAATGCAACTCAGTTTGTATAAGAGGAAAGGGTAAAATCATAAAATCATTTTTTTCGAAATGATGCTGTCGTTTATTTATCTTCAAATCCATGTAGGATTAGTCATGTACATATTAATCAATAGGAATAAAATTTTAATAAATATACTAAAAGCTTTATTTGAAAAAAATATGTTGATATGTATATATAATTATATGTTATAATAGTTGTGTCTGACTGACCATCTTCATCTCAATACAGAAATGATATAAATGTGCATATTAAAACATACCTCCCTTTAGGTAACCTAGAGGCTTGCCTTGTATTCACTTGTCGGCTTGCTGTCGATGAAATAGTTCCAATTAATTCTTGTCCCATGAATATTCGACAGTGGAGGTGACTCGGCCATACAAACAATATTGGAAAATAACGATTAAGATATGACATAATGGGTATCATAACCATAAAAGGGTTATCAGTTTCTCTATTTGCATAATCCAAATCATGACCCGCGCGCAACCAATCAACACACGATGCAGTTGTTTGCAAAGTTAAATAAACATTACTTCATATCACTTAGCAATTTATAAGGCCAACGTTTCGTTTTTATGGTTTAAAGATAAACTTGAGTTCTGGTAATGCGATTGCATTGTGAAAGAAAAGGTGTGGAATGGATCAGAAAAGTTGATCATATAGCATGTAGGTACTGGTGTGTAATGCAAGGTTCTGGAGTCATCAAAATCATCATAAATTTGGCGGAGTCTTGGTAAAGTAACAATCACTTACACAGAAAGATGTATATGGGACAACACACATGGTGTCGGGGCTAGTACTACCCTGATTTCCTTATCTTTCTATGCTCAATACTCAGCCAGTATACATTTTCTTCCAAAATTGTTTGGCACATGACATTTATTTGTAATCTCGAACATTCAGTGTAAGTTTCGTTAGATTCTGTGAGAATTCATTTTCTTTTTTTACCAGAACTCAAGTTTATCTTTAACTTTGGTATTGACAACGTCACATGATATATTTTATATCAGGAAGGTGTTACCGGCTGAGTTGGCAATAATATGTCGTCATTATAAAGTGGAAGAAAGATCATTTCTCTCTTTAGCTGTGTCCCTTAGTCTTTATCATTTTGCGCAAATTTGCCACGATATCTAGCCATTGGTGAAGGTAACCCCTTTCCCTTGCTCCTTGACTTTGTATGGACATATGGAAAAGTTTTAGCCCGAAATTCCACTAAAGTGGATCTGTGCGTGTCTTTCTTTGCTCAGCGCGCACAGGTACGTCTCATGAATAATTCATGAGCCTACGCTCCAACTGCACACACAGCCACGCAAAGGCAAATGTGCGGACCAGTCCATTAGCGAATATTGGTATATTAAGCTCAATGTACAGAGGGATAACACATATTTGTAATGTGTGCATTAAAACAGCGTTCAATAATTTCATCTCTTCTTTTTATTTAAATGTGAACATCACTGTTCAACAATACAGCCAATGTAATCATCCCTGACATAAACAATTGAAGGTTTATTGACACTTGGTTATCGATTATTTCAAACCTTTAAGCTGGCTACCGACGCTGCTCTGTGTTTTTTTTTTTCTTCATGAACAGTCTTTTTCTCCCTTCCTAACTCATCATTTTTTGCACCTGCTCGAGACAGGAAAATATTATTGGTTACAAAAATCCAAATTTGTATTCAAAAAAGTAAATTTAGAGATTAGTATACATCGGATGAGGTAGAAAGGGTGTAAATATTCATCTATAAGTGTATACGAATATTTTGTCTGGGCCCGTTGCCTCTACCCCTCTTTAATGATACCACCCATACCTTGAAAAACATTTCTACATCTCAAACTTCGGTGAGAGAAAGTACGGACAAATAATTGAAAAACAGCGAATAACGATCATTGAATAGAGTATGCTTAACGTTAATCCGATTAATGCAACTCAGTTTGTATAAGAGGAAAGGGTAAAATCATAAAATCATTTTTTTCGAAATGATGCTGTCGTTTATTTATCTTCAAATCCATGTAGGATTAGTCATGTACATATTAATCAATAGGAATAAAATTTAAATAAATATACTAAAAGCTTTATTTGAAAAAAATATGTTGATATGTATATATAATTATATGTTATAATATCAACAACAGGATGGCTTTGGAAGATTTCTCCATACATTTTGTACACTACATTCACTGTTCGTTATTCGCTGTTTTCTGAGCACTTGGCTGTACTTGGTTTGCCGAAGTTGTGTCTGACTGACCATCTTCATCTCAATACAGAAATGATATAAATGTGCATATTAAAACATACCTCCCTTTAGGTAACCTAGAGGCTTGCCTTGTATTCACTTGTCGGCTTGCTGTCGATGAAATAGTTCCAATTAATTCTTGTCCCATGAATATTCGACAGTGGAGGTGACTCGGCCATACAAACAATATTGGAAAATAACGATTAAGATATGACATAATGGGTATCATAACCATAAAAGGGTTATCAGTTCTTCTATTTGCATAATCCAAATCATGACCCGCGCGCAACCAATCAACACACGATGCAGTTGTTTGCAAAGTTAAATAAACATTACTTCATATCACTTAGCAATTTATAAGGCCAACGTTTCGTTTTTATGGTTTAAAGATAAACTTGAGTTCTGGTAATGCGATTGCATTGTGAAAGAAAAGGTGTGGAATGGATCAGAAAAGTTGATCATATAGCATGTAGGTACTGGTGTGTAATGCAAGGTTCTGGAGTCATCAAAATCATCATAAATTTGGCGGAGTCTTGGTAAAGTAACAATCACTTACACAGAAAGATGTATATGGGACAACACACATGGTGTCGGGGCTAGTACTACCCTGATTTCCTTATCTTTCTATGCTCAATACTCAGCCAGTATACATTTTCTTCCAAAATTGTTTGGCACATGACATTTATTTGTAATCTTGAACATTCAGTGTAAGTTTCGTTAGATTCTGTGAGAATTCATTTTCTTTTTTTACCAGAACTCAAGTTTATCTTTAACTTTGGTATTGACAACGTCACATGATATATTTTATATCAGGAAGGTGTTACCGGCTGAGTTGGAAATAATATGTCGTCATTATAAAGTGGAAGAAAGATCATTTCTCTCTTTAGCTGTGTCCCTTAGTCTTTATCATTTTGCGCAAATTTGCCACGATATCTAGCCATTGGTGAAGGTAACCCCTTTCCCTTGCTCCTTGACTTTGTATGGACATATGGAAAAGTTTTAGGCCGAAATTCCACTAAAGTGGATCTGTGCGTGTCTTTCTTTGCTCAGCGCGCACAGGTACGTCTCATGAATAATTCATGAGCCTACGCTCCAACTGCACACACAGCCACGCAAAGGCAAATGTGCGGACCAGTCCATTAGCGAATATTGGTATATTAAGCTCAATGTACAGAGGGATAACACATATTTGTAATGTGTGCATTAAAACAGCGTTCAATAATTTCATCTCTTCTTTTTATTTAAATGTGAACATCACTGTTCAACAATACAGCCAATGTAATCATCCCTGACATAAACAAATGAAGGTTTATTGACACTTGGTTATCGATTATTTCAAACCTTTAAGCTGGCTACCGACGCTGCTCTGTGTTTTTTTTTTCTTCATGAACAGTCTTTTTCTCCCTTCCTAACTCATCATTTTTTGCACCTGCTCGAGACAGTAAAATATTATTGGTTACAAAAATCCAAATTTGTATTCAAAAAAGTAAATTTAGAGATTAGTATACATCGGATGAGGTAGAAAGGGTGTAAATATTCATCTATAAGTGTATACGAATATTTTGTCTGGGCCCGTTGCCTCTACCCCTCTTTAATGATACCACCCATACCTTGAAAAACATTTCTACATCTCAAACTTCGGTGAGAGAAAGTACGGACAAATAATTGAAAAACAGCGAATAACGATCATTGAATAGAGTATGCTTAACGTTAATCCGATTAATGCAACTCAGTTTGTATAAGAGGAAAGGGTAAAATCATAAAATCATTTTTTTCGAAATGATGCTGTCGTTTATTTATCTTCAAATCCATGTAGGATTAGTCATGTACATATTAATCAATAGGAATAAAATTTTAATAAATATACTAAAAGCTTTATTTGAAAAAAATATGTTGATATGTATATATAATTATATGTTATAATATCAACAACAGGATGGCTTTGGAAGATTTCTCCATACATTTTGTACACTACATTCACTGTTCGTTATTCGCTGTTTTCTGAGCACTTGGCTGTACTTGGTTTGCCGAAGTTGTGTCTGACTGACCATCTTCATCTCAATACAGAAATGATATAAATGTGCATATTAAAACATACCTCCCTTTAGGTAACCTAGAGGCTTGCCTTGTATTCACTTGTCGGCTTGCTGTCGATGAAATAGTTCCAATTAATTCTTGTCCCATGAATATTCGACAGTGGAGGTGACTCGGCCATACAAACAATATTGGAAAATAACGATTAAGATATGACATAATGGGTATCATAACCATAAAAGGGTTATCAGTTCTTCTATTTGCATAATCCAAATCATGACCCGCGCGCAACCAATCAACACACGATGCAGTTGTTTGCAAAGTTAAATAAACATTACTTCATATCACTTAGCAATTTATAAGGCCAACGTTTCGTTTTTATGGTTTAAAGATAAACTTGAGTTCTGGTAATGCGATTGCATTGTGAAAGAAAAGGTGTGGAATGGATCAGAAAAGTTGATCATATAGCATGTAGGTACTGGTGTGTAATGCAAGGTTCTGGAGTCATCAAAATCATCATAAATTTGGCGGAGTCTTGGTAAAGTAACAATCACTTACACAGAAAGATGTATATGGGACAACACACATGGTGTTGGGGCTAGTACTACCCTGATTTCCTTATCTTTCTATGCTCAATACTCAGCCAGTATACATTTTCTTCCAAAATTGTTTGGCACATGACATTTATTTGTAATCTTGAACATTCAGTGTAAGTTTCGTTAGATTCTGTGAGAATTCATTTTCTTTTTTTACCAGAACTCAAATTTATCTTTAACTTTGGTATTGACAACGTCACATGATATATTTTATATCAGGAAGGTGTTACCGGCTGAGTTGGCAATAATATGTCGTCATTATAAAGTGGAAGAAAGATCATTTCTCTCTTTAGCTGTGTCCCTTAGTCTTTATCATTTTGCGCAAATTTGCCACGATATCTAGCCATTGGTGAAGGTAACCCCTTTCCCTTGCTCCTTGACTTTGTATGGACATATGGAAAAGTTTTAGGCCGAAATTCCACTAAAGACAGGTACGTCTCATGAATAATTCATGAGCCTACGCTCCAACTGCACACACAGCCACGCAAAGGCGAATGTGCGGACCAGTCCATTAGCGAATATTGGTATATTAAGCTCAATGTACAGAGGGATAACACATATTTGTAATGTGTGCATTAAAACAGCGTTCAATAATTTCATCTCTTCTTTTTATTTAAATGTGAACATCACTGTTCAACAATACAGCCAATGTAATCATCCCTGTCATAAACAAATGAAGGTTTATTGACACTTGGTTATCGATTATTTCAAACCTTTAAGCTGGCTACCGACGCTGCTCTGTTTTTTTTTTTTCTTCATGAACAGTCTTTTTCTCCCTTCCTAACTCATCATTTTTTGCACCTGCTCGAGACAGTAAAATATTATTGGTTACAAAAATCCAAATTTGTATTCAAAAAAGTAAATTTAGAGATTAGTATACATCGGATGAGGTAGAAAGGGTGTAAATATTCATCTATAAGTGTATACGAATATTTTGTCTGGGCCCGTTGCCTCTACCCCTCTTTAATGATACCACCCATACCTTGAAAAACATTTCTACATCTCAAACTTCGGTGAGAGAAAGTACGGACAAATAATTGAAAAACAGCGAATAACGATCATTGAATAGAGTATGCTTAACGTTAATCCGATTAATGCAACTCAGTTTGTATAAGAGGAAAGGGTAAAATCATAAAATCATTTTTTTCGAAATGATGCTGTCGTTTATTTATCTTCAAATCCATGTAGGATTAGTCATGTACATATTAATCAATAGGAATAAAATTTTAATAAATATACTAAAAGCTTTATTTGAAAAAAATATGTTGATATGTATATATAATTATATGTTATAATATCAACAACAGGATGGCTTTGGAAGATTTCTCCATACATTTTGTACACTACATTCACTGTTCGTTATTCGCTGTTTTCTGAGCACTTGGCTGTACTTGGTTTGCCGAAGTTGTGTCTGACTGACCATCTTCATCTCAATACAGAAATGATATAAATGTGCATATTAAAACATACCTCCCTTTAGGTAACCTAGAGGCTTGCCTTGTATTCACTTGTCGGCTTGCTGTCGATGAAATAGTTCCAATTAATTCTTGTCCCATGAATATTCGACAGTGGAGGTGACTCGGCCATACAAACAATATTGGAAAATAACGATTAAGATATGACATAATGGGTATCATAACCATAAAAGGGTTATCAGTTCCTCTATTTGCATAATCCAAATCATGACCCGCGCGCAACCAATCAACACACGATGCAGTTGTTTGCAAAGTTAAATAAACATGACTTCATATCACCAAGCAATTTATAAGGCCAGATTTCGTTTTATGGTTTAATATTGATATTAGCAACGTCACATGATATATTTTATATCATGACGGTGTTACCGAAGTGCTGAGTTGGCAATAATCAGGGGCGGATCTAGCTTTTTGCTAAAGGAAGAGGGGAGGCTGACCCAATGACGATGCAGCATCGTCTATGACGAGCCGCAAGGCGGCGATTTTTTTGCTCAATATTTTGAACCCCCTGTGGAGCATCGTCCACGAGCCGCATAGCGGCGAGGCGATTTCTTTTGCTATTTTGAACCCCCGTAAATGATGTTTTCCTGGCAACTATTAACACCAATGAGACCATAAAAAGTCTGGCCACATGATCACATGATAGCGTTTTCCACTTGGGAGCCCAAGAGGGGGGGGGGGGGGGGGGGTTAATCCTCCTAAACCCCCTTAGATCCGCCCCTGATAATGTGTCTTCATTATAAAGTGGAAGAAAGATCATCTAAAGCAGCAGATGAGGTTTCCTTTTTTGTACTAATCAGTAAGCCTATAACGGCAATTAGCCCACACGCCAGCAAAGATGCCAACGTATTAAATCCCAAAATCTAGAAGAGACAAAAAATAGTTGTGTCAAGCTTGTATCACAATTACCTCTCTTCTACTACTCATGCGACAACCGACTAAGCGCCATCATTCGTTTATATACAAATAGCTTTTTGCTGAAGTCAAACCATTCGATCTAAGAATTTATTTAGTGTATTTAGTGGTCCTTTACAAATGAAAACTCTGTATCAGTTTTATTGTTATTGTTATTATTAATATTATTATTATATTATTCTTATAACAAATATTATGTTGTCGTTTGTTCATAAATATTATCATCATCATTTGTATTATAACACCAACTTCCTCTTTCTTTCTTTCTTTCTCTCTCTCTGTCTCAATCTCTCTCTCTCTCTATCTCTCTCTCTCTCTCTCTCACCCTCTCCAGTAGTCCAAAATCTGGTCTATTTAATTTTGATCTCCACCACACCAACGCAATGCGACCTCCCACGTATTACTTGATGCCAGCCGAAGATGGCGTGATCCTTAAATTAGTGCGCCCGGCGAAAAAATAGGCTTGGCTGGTCAGCATAATTACGGGGGGATCTAGGACAATTACCCCCTGGGCAATCATCCTCCGGCTAATTACCAGCACGAAAAATACCCACAAGTACAATTATCCCCCGAAAAAACGCTTTCATTAAACTTTATTATTTGGGTGGACTTCCCCTTTAATGAACAGGGGGTAATTTCGGGGGAGGGGTTGTATTGTCCTATGGGGTTATTTTCAGGGGTGCGGTTAATTGTCCAATGGTTCAATTGTCCTGGGGTACTTTTCGGGGGTAATGGTCCTCGGGGGGAGGGGGGGGGGGGGGGGGCTGTCCTAGGGGGATGGGGTAGTTTTCCGGGGGGTTTTAATAGTTGCGTTCCGTAGTTATAAGTGGGACATATAACCACTTTGAAATCGCTATTATTCCTTCACAAATCTGAAATTCCACTGAACACTTTAGTTTTTAGACGCCAACAACTTACTTAGTGAGCAAACTTAAATTATTATCAAGAATTTATTAAAATTCGTCTCGTAAGTTAGGTTTACTACCTATTTTCGTTTGCAGGCACACTACAAAAACAAGGGTGTTAAATTCAACACCATTGGTGTTAAATTTAACACTTTCCCGGTATCTATATCGGAAGACACCAGCTGGTGTTATTTAACACCAGGGTTTGGAATTAAACAATTCAATTCAACTCTTGATGTTGAAGTAATTCCGCCTTTTGTGTTAAAATCTAACACCATTATTTCAACTTGGTGTTAAAGTTCAATTCTAGTTTTGGTGTTAAGAAATCCAACACCATTTATTTCAACAGCAGTGGTGTGTATAATTTAATCCTGATTTTTTTTGTGGTTAAAATCAATACCAATGATTTAACACTTAATTCAAAGAATCCTGCGATGTCTGTTGGATTTAGTTGTAACAATTTTCTAACTTTTCTGTCTGCAGTAACAAATTTTCACGCTTAACGGCATGATTGCGGTGATATATTCAGACCTTGACTAAAAATTCCATAACCACGATATCCCGAAGAGATTCTTGACAGCTAGCTCGCGCATGCGCATGCACGATACGACGTCATATCATATGACATCTGCATGTGGTCCAATGATTTTGCTCGAATCCACTAACTTATGGGCATGCGAAAGCCTTTGATCGTATGCCTCATGATGTCCTTCTGCAGAAGCTTTCTCTCTATAACATCTCAAGCGATATCTGGTTCTGGATCCGTGCATTTCTATCTGGCAGATTACAACGCGTCCAACACAAAGGACATTACTCTGAGTGGTCAACACCTACCTCAGGTATTCCACAAGGGAGTGTCCTAGGACCATGCCTGTTTAACCTATTCATTAATGACCTCCCTGAGGTTGTTTTATCGAGTTGTGCATTGTTTGCAGATGACACTGTTATTTCACGACCTATCCATGACCCCATAGATCAGCAAGCGCTTCAAGATGATGTCAACGCTCTTGCGGACTGGTGTGACAGAAACAAAATGAGTCTGAATACCTCCAAAACCAAAGTCATGAGAATATCCTGGAAAAGGCAACCGGGCCAACCGCAGTACTATCTGAATGATATGCAACTGGAGGTGGTTATTGAAACCAAGTACTTGGGTGTCATCATAAACAACCGCATGTCTTGGGATAGCCATGTTGGGTATGTCGTCTCTCGAGCAAATCGCTTACTTGGACTGATAACCAGCCTAGCCATGGGTCTTTCATCAGTGGCTGTGTTCAGCTTGTACAAGAGTCTGGTCCTCCCAATCCTGGAATATGGTCTTCCTGTTTGGACTCCGCACAAAGTAGGATCGATCAACAGACTTGAGTCAATACAGCGCAGGGCAACACGTCTTGCCTTGAAGCAACGGCGAGGCCAAATGCCCTATGAGGAACGCCTACAAATGCTGAATTGGAATTCTCTCAAGTTGAGAAGGACTTACTGTACAATGGCCTTCATTACTAAGTGTCTGTTCAAACACATCCAATGCCCTGTTGTGAACTCTCTCGTTGTTGTGAACCCACGTCATTTGGAAGACCTGAAGTTCAGGCATCTCTTTGCACGCAAAGATGGACTTCATTTCAGTGCAATACATGAGTTTCCCAGGCTGTGGGACACTCTACCTTCTGACCTTAGGAACTCGGTCCTTACTGTGTCTTTTCCCACATGGTGCAGTCACTTAAAATCCCATCTTGCCGATGCACCTTGAGTTTGATATGACAATGTTTGGTTTATATATTTATGCAATTTATCTGAATTTTAATTATGTATTAATTCCATTAATTGTATTTATCTATACATGTATATACATTAATATTTCTGTAGGGGTAAAGTAAAATATTATTATAAAGGCACCATTAAATCTGAATGTTCACTCTCAGTTGAGTCATTACTTCAATTTTCAATACCATCATGAAATCTCAGATATTTAGCTTAGCAGTGCAATATAATTATTAGAGGAATGTTTTGTAGTTATACATGTATATTTTAATAAGCTGGCCTGCCAACATGCCACAGCAGTTTTTACTCATATGATGTTAATACTTATTTTCCATAGATTTCAACTAAACTTAATAATTTACTATTCACTTGGTCAATAGATTATTGAATGAACTTTATCATCTTATGTTTCTACATGTATATTTATTATTCAGTGATTTTAACATCGACTGAGTTGGTTCTTTCAACTTGCATGCAATTTTCCTTCAATTACATGTACATGTATATATGCATTTATACTTTAACTGTATATATTATCATTGTTGTAATGTCACATTCTGCATGTTTTTTAATATATGTATTATGTTTAATGTATGTATAGGTCTATATGATTTTCTACGGTTGAGTCACACTCCGGATACAAAATTTCCCTTCAAAATCATATTGTGCCACTTTTTTCTGCTGGTGTGGTCATGAGTCTCCGGCGTGTGATGCAACCCTGAGGAAGTTTGATGCATTTTAATTATTTGAAAGTGGTACATGTATCTTTTATATTGTTCTTGTCACATAAATCTGCAACGCTGGTTGCATCTGGTTGGGTATAGGTGAGGGCGGTCTGCGGACTATAGTTATTTGGTTAACTTTGCCCAATGCCTGGCAGCACAGCCGGGTGCACCCAGTGTTCCTTTTTTGTGTGTGATTTGCTAGTAATTGTTTATTTTCAACTCTGTATTTTGATATCATGTGTTTTCTGCCAAATAAAATAATAAAAAAAAAATAATAATAAAAAGTTCAACACCATGTATAACACCAAGACTCGGAACATCAACTTGTAATTAAATATTTCAACACTGTTGGTGTTGAACGGACGTGAAATTAACACCAAGGGTGTTGGTTTTTTCTATTCCGGGCTGGTGTTAGAAATGTAACACCCTGGTTTGTGCAGTGCATTGTTCTTATTTTATATAACGATAAAAAAGGGATTAAGTTAATCATATATTAATAGAGAAACCTTGGTTCTCGTGCGTCATATGACGCGTTTTACAAACCAGGTTTGTTAAAAAGGCGTAAAACGCGTCATATGACGTACGAAAACCAAGGTTTGTCGACAAACCTCCTATGTGAATTCGGGCCACGGGGTTTGGGCTTACGAGTCCGATATCCATCACAGTGACAATATAATGTCTCACTTGCCTTGTACAAAGAGTTATCGGGTGGGCCATTGTCACAACCCTAGGAAAATAATAAAAAAATGTTAATGATAAATTATCTATTGGTATTGATTATAATTCAAAAATATATTTCCTGATTATTCTTTTCTTTTTTCAGCTATGGCAGTACATTATTTCAATTTGCTAGGCTAATAAAAAAGGTCACGGCGCATTTCAACACGGAGTCACAACTCAGAGAGGTAATTAAAAAAAAATACTTATTCCTCTTTCTAGTGGCGTACTATGGGTTCGGCCATTGGAGGAGATGGGGGATGGGGCAATGGCATTATGGGGGGGGGGGACTGGAAGTAGTGCGGTGAAAATTTGCTTAAAGAGACTATGTCCCTTTTGCAGCCAACATCAAATGCTGTAGAACTTTGCAGGAATTAAAACGTTAGCAGTGTCCTAATATTCAAATTATGCAAGGAAACCCGTTTACTATTGAGTGACTGACTGGCTTTTTTCTTCTTTGGTAATAACATACATAAAATGAGCTGTAAAGGGTACATGAACATTTGTCTACATCAATAACCCACTTCTTGTAATGGCCAAAGTTAAACTGATTGAATCTTTGTGCAGCATAAAACGTACGACCATGCGGTACAATAGTCTGAAGATCAGACTATTACTTACTGGCTCTATAGCTCTTAAGTCGATTATACAACTAATAGTCGTTATATTCCCACTTAAATCATTTTTCAAGCCCCCCTTTTTTAGGGAAGTTCTAAATTAGTATTATCTTTCAAATCCTGATCCCCCCTTTTTTGTTGTTGTTAGTCGCTGCTTACTACTTGTCAAACATTGTTTTCCCCTCTTTACTGAAATCCTGGATCCGCCCTGATTAACTTAGCGAATCCTTTTTTCGTTTTCAGCTTCAGAACTTTATATCACTGCACCCTGATCAAGGGACGGGCGCCAGAGCTCTGGTCCAGGCCGTAGAGCAGACCAGGGCTAACATCAGATGGGTCCAGAACCATCGGGATGACGTGAAAGCCTGGCTCCAGCGGGTGAACCAAGATTGAGTCCTGGATTGTCTGAGCCTCGTTCATACTTGACGTGGTAAACCGACTTAAAGCTCGATGCACACGAAGCGTTTTTTGTACTACTGCCACGAATTAAACCAACTGATTGTTCTGTTCAGTAACATTCATGTCAAAGTGAGCAGTAAACAAGAAGCCTCTACACATAATGCTGGCTGCATCTGCATGGAATCACCACATAAACGTTTCTATGTGTATTCTGTTTACGCCATTTTTCCGTCGAAATCTATTTACAGACCAATTCGCAACATTGCGCTAGGCCATTGCATCTTACTTTATTAAAGTTGCGTCTGAGACTAGAGATAGTTACGCCCGGACCTGTTCTGTGCATTTCCATGCCTGGTTGTCATCGAAAACGCCCCCTGTCAACCGGGTCTAAAACTTTGGTTGCAGCGAGATTTAAACCACACTGCATATAAATGAAAGGCGGAGAAAGGCGGTGACGGAAAAAAGTATCGAATTGCTAAAATAAGACTGCAAAGCATACTTACCTATCTCTGTGTTATGCATGTTGAGCTCCATGCGTCTTTCGATTGCGTCATTACTTGCGCTAGTAATTGAGCCTTTGAAGGCAATAGAACAATACACTGGTAATTCAACGCAGCATTTGCCTCGCTCAATTTGCATTGACTCCGAGTCCAGGTGTCACTGACGCATCAGAGACTGTGTCAATGGCTGACGCAGTGGTTGACATAGTGGTTGACGCAGAGGCTGACACAGTCCCACGTCAGCGTCATAAAGCTTCGTGTGCACACGCAGCGGATTATTATTACACACAGATATGTGAGACGCACTGCTATAGACGAGCTTTACATCATTTAACATTATTTAACGGCAGCGGCTTTTTGAGACGGTTGACCACCTTTTTTTTTTTTTTTTTTTTTTTTTACTTGAACGAGGCTTATGAAACGCCAATAAATCGATGTCCAAGAGAGAGAGAGCTGAAAGTCTTCCTCACGTGCGGAGTGGTGGTGATATTTGCTGTTAATTTACAATCCGAACAAAATTCCAAAGATCTCTTCGTTATAAAACTTGCCGTCGTTTTCATTAAGATGAAGTTGAGACATGTTGTTCTTTTGTCTTGTAATGTTTAGCCATCGGCTGATGACGACCTTCTATATTAGTCAAGAATCATCGAAATCAAAGTTATTCCTTGTATTTTGTTATTGAACAGATAAGAATATCCTATTATAACTCACTTAGTTGTGTCTCTCTCTATACTCCGTTTTATCAGCTCCCAAGAAATGACACGGGCATAAAATTAAAAATTCTCTGTACATGATAATAATTTACTCACCCAGGGAAGCCTCATCAGCATCAATGATGTACTTTCTGAGGGCCCTCCAAATATTACTGCCCCAGCTATCTTTGCCAGGTATTCACTTAAACCTAGGTTGAGAGTAGAAAACACTGATTAATGTCTTGACGAAGGATACTCTTTGAAAAACAGCGATTGTGTTGCTCTTGTTTCGATCCCTTAGCTTTATGAGTTTTAGAGAAATTGCAGAAGTTTCAAAACAAGACTTTGTTCGATCGACTTAAGAGAAAAGGTAAACCCGTTTTTAGCGATAACGCCATGATGGACATCATTGGAGACTGATCCAGTATATATATGCTATCATGTACAGCTAAACTTTACCAGTGTTAACAAATAATCAAGTATTTGCAATATCATCATTGTTGTTGTTTTCTTGTCCGCCGACGACCGACGTAGGCAAATGACTGTCACTTGATTTCCCTTGGTACAACGTAACAAAGAGACTTCCAACAGTATACTTTTGATTAAATATTCAATCTTTTGTGAAATGAAGTCGCACTTGGCCTGTCTAATCAAATATATCACATAATTTATTTAGTCTTTAATGTTTTTCCCATTTTTCAATCATTTTTTGGTCGAATCAAATATGTCACGTTATTTATAAGCCTTTTTCATTTTCCCTATTCATCATCATTGATTGTATTCCTTGCTTTACTTTTTGATTGTATCTTTTCTTTGGTAGAAGGTTTTGCATCATCCATGTAATCCAATATAGAAAATTAAACTGTGAGAATAGTTAAATGAAAATTAGAGTATTAGAGTATATCATATAGATATAAAATATACAATCTAGAGAAATAGACAAATAGCCAGAAGAAAAGGCTAACCAAGAGGTTAAACACAGTAATATGTACATTAGTGAGCAGGGCATATATCAATTTTAGAGCAGTTAATTTTAGAATTATAATAAGACTTTTTTTTCTACTAATATGTATAAATGTTATCATTGCTCCGTCCTTGTTTCATATGAAATATATGTCACTCTTTGAACATGTAGATAGTCCTCTTTTTGTTTAGAAGCAGCAAGATCAGATTGGAATTTTAAAAAGAGGCACGATATAATAACCAATGATAAATTCTTGTGAATAAAAATTATAAGATATATACGCATTTTTTATTCGTTGTTTTGACTTTATATCAGGTGGATTGATTAATAAAAGTAGGCATGTGTGTATTAAAATGATCAGTTTCAGTGTGCGTATAAAGTGAGAGGATAGATGTACGGTCGTGTGACCATAATTCGCTCATGACCTTAATTCGCGCACAGTTTCATATCCCCCCCCCCAAAAAAAACCGGTAAGAATTCGAAAATCTGATGCCACCATCAGATCTCCCCCTGCTTCTCTAGAGGCATTCGGGGGAGGGGGGGGGGGGGGGTGTCTGTAGGCCGTCTCTCACATCCCAGCTCAGCAAAAAAGGCAAGTGGTGACGGCTTAGACTAGTGGTCCAAAGTAAACGTTTTCTTAAAAATCTCTGCCTTATCTTTATATTGCTACACTACACATACACTGTTGGTCATAATGGTGGAATAATTATTTTTACCCCAATTTATTGAATGATTTTGACAATGATTTATTCCTAATAGATCTAGATAATAGTGTACATTCTCAGATTTTATTGAATGACAATTGGGGAGTGTGCTATTATGCTAATCAACAAGGGGACCTACGTCCTTAAGTCATAACTGACCGTAATGGGGATTAATGCCTCATAAAAGGGCACTTATATAGCCAATCGACACGGTTTTTATCCTGGGGGCTCACAGTAATGAGGACATTGCTTAGCCAAAGAGTCATGACTGTAAGCAGCGGGCGCTAGGGTACGACGACGCCCCCACAAAAACAAAAAAACAAAGAAAATACAATAAATAATTGCATTCCCCCCAGTCCCCAACAGGAAATATTCCTCTGTAGGGCCATGTATTATGGTTCAAGGCATGCCCATATAGAAGATTTCTTTATGTTGGGGGTCGGGGCAAAATGCAATGAATTCTTGAAAATTTATTGCATTTTCTTTGCTTTTTTGTTTTTGTGGGGGCGTCGACGTACCCTAGCGCCCGCTGCGTACAGTCATGATTCATTGGCTAAGCAATGGCTTCGTTACTGTGAGTCCCCAAGATCAAAACCGTGTTGATGTGCTATATTAGTGTCCTTTTTTGAGGTATTAATCCCCATTACTGTCAGTTATGACTTAAGGACGTAGGTGCCCTAGTTGATTAGCATTGTAGCACACACATGCTTTATTAGTCACGCAAAACAAACACTCCCCAATTGTCATTCAATAAAATCTGAGAATGTATACTATTATCTAGATCTATTAGGAATAAATCATTGTCAAAATCATTCAATAAATTGGGGGTAAAAAAAATTATTCCACCATTATGACCAACAGTGTACATCCACAAACGCACGCATACACTATTTTTTTTTGAAATATTTATTTTGTTTTATTCCTCCAAATGTGTAATACACATACCCACGCACACTTATATACACACATACACAGGGTGAGTGGTGGGGTGATAACCCTAGGCATCTGAATCATAGACTTGAATAAAACTTAATGAAACAGTTGTAGAGGATGAAATTATTCATCACGGTTAAATTCAACATAAGGGATTCCAATATATATAGTTAATCACATGTGACCAAATATAGACCTACATGTAAATGAAGGACGTACGTAAGTCTATATAATCTAATCAATGTAAACAAAATAATCAGTTATAGTAAACGATAATTGGCGTTTTAACAATATACCAGCCACACTGAACATGTCTGAAATTAATCAACACAAATAGTAATACGCCATAACAAAAACATCATCAACAAGACAATAACTACATCAACAACAAATATTACTACTACTATTAATACTACTACAACTACTGCTACTAATATTACTAAATTGGGCCTTTCGCAGAATGCAGAAATGTCTCCGTCCACATTTACCATGATTACAGAAAGTGCAGAAATGCATTCCGAATATTAAGTTTGATGCTTCGTGAAATAACTTAATACTGTTCTTGCAGTAATGGTGTGCAATCAATAGTTAAACTTGAAGAAAAGAAAAACATTTGCTTTGATATTTGACGTTCCTATACATTTATACTTAGTCAGTGATTAATAACTTGCATTGCAAAGACACTCCTTTGTATGGGCACCAATCATTTGGCTTCGTTATTTACAAATTATCTACAGTCAAAAGTAACAAATCATATATATTACACAAGACAGTTTCCCTTTCCAAATCAAACTGTTAAATACAAACAAACCTTTAACGTAAAATATGCAAGAGTTCATACATGAAATATACTTGATAACAAAATAATACAGCGTTATATTTGTGAAAGAAATGTTGTCTTCATTGTCCTTTTTAAAGGGGCCATGAAGGATACATGACTAGTTACATTTCCTTTAATTTCTAGTTGTAGATACATCTTAGAAAGTTTACCGTAACACTCTTGCGTTTTTGTGAAATTACATTACAAGTGATACTAAAATTATCGTCAATTGGCACATCTGAATGCTAAAATCGTTTCTTAGTTTACAATCCAAATACTCGTTTGTTTGTTCTAAGTATACATTCATTTTTATTGTTCATTATTCATTTTCTTTCCGTTACATTCTTTGTTATATAAATTTGCTACTAAGACCGCCAATTTCTGTTTTCTGTTTATAATTATAAAATATCTTTGTATGTGAATACATCCGAATGCTTCATTAAAAACAAGCCTTCTGGGTCTGAAAAGACCACGCTGTTTAAAAATAGAACGTAATAAATACATCATAAAAGACGAATGATTCTAATCATGGGATAGACATAATTTTGAACAATGCTCATTGCACACGAGGCAGTGTTGACATTGCATTAATAGATGCGCTAACCGATTGAGGTGATTCAGTTAGGACTGTGACGCCCTTAATTCGAAGAAAGGTTTGCACCATTCATAATGCACTCACTTTGTGTAACGAACTCGCATATATAGTGCGTCAATGTCTACGCCAATCGCTGACGCAGTCACACGCTAGGTAAAGTCCACATCGTGTGCACTGAGCTCAAATGCAAATACAATGATATAATCAATTGATATAGCGCAGCCACTATATAAATATACTCTACTGCGCTAACCGCACAAATAATTCTGAACGATAACATATTATCCATTCCAAATGTAGTTATGTAAATAAATCTTAGGAAGACGCTTTAGAGCGTATTTACAGCTAAGTAACAAGGCAGGCAACATTATTGCAGTTAGTAAGAGTAAAGTAGGTTCAAAGTCACTTGACTGTAGCATGAATGACTCTCTGTCCTAATCCTGACCAGATATTTAGTGTTGGTGTTTCATCCGTCCATGACATGGAACACTCTGATAGATTCTAATTTTGGTAGGCAGCCATTAACAACCACATTATTATTCTATCCGATTCCCTTCACAATGAAAGCTCACATCGATTCATCAACTTATTTACAGACGTCCTCACTCTGAAGATGTGTTACGTGTCCATGATTAACTGAGCAGGCTCTTCTGCCATGAGAACACAATTTCATTTCATTATACAAGTATTTGTTTAAAGGCCCTATCAGGGATTTGCAAGCCATCAGTATCTTATCTCAAACTTTATCTGTAGCAGCAATTTTATGACAGTGTGCGCCAAATTTAAGATCAACAGATTGTGCTTTTCTACATATAAGGGAAATTTGGGGCCCTCATTTTGTACACAACAAATGTTTTGAATGAAACACTGCATGTTGCAAAATTCAAATTAGAACAGAAAATGACTGTATTTTTTCACACAATGTTTTGCCACCAAACGTTCAGGCAAATATTTACGACATGTTCGTCCTTTCACAATAAACAAAAAAAATAAAGTGTAAATCCATCCTGAATCCTGAACTACTTAATGGTAGTGAGAGCAACATTTCAAAGAGAATTCAAAATCATGATTTCTTAAATGAAAGAAAAATAGCCTCAAATCCGATGTAAAGAATAAACAATCATGTAATATTGAATGGATATCAACGTGATTCATTTGGTGAGTAACTCGATTGCATGACAATTGTATTTGAAATAGCCAAAGTTCAGATTTCAAATTTAAACGTTGAGTGATTATATAGGCCTATAATGATGTGTTTTATGTACTCTTTACTTCAGCCCAGAGTTCCCATTGGCGAGCAAAGATCGTCTGATCCCTCTGATTCGTCAGATCGAGTACGGTGTCATCTGTTTGATTACTCAAAACCGATCACTAAAGTGATGGAGAAAGAGAGGGAGTGAGAGGGAGAGAGATAGAGAGATAAGTGTCAATGTGTGCATCAACATAATATCAAGAAGCAGCACTACATCAAAATAATCACATACATACAGCAGGAGACAAAGGACAAACAAAAGCTATTAAATATTACACGGCTTACACTGTTAGAACAAGTATTACAATTTTTAATCAAGTTGGTTAAAATTTTAATCAACCACGGATTACCAGGTGAATCACACAATCGTTGGTTAAACTTTAACCAACAGCCTGTTGATTAAAATTTAACCTGTGGTTGATTACAAAATTTAATCAATTATTGGTTAAAAAAAATTGCTCAATGTTGGTTAAAATGGTGTTGATTAAACTTTAACCATTTGTTGATTAAAACTTTAATCTTTTGTTGGTTATTTATGCTTTGTTCGGGGCTGATTCACATGATGTTGGTTAAACTTACATGGGTCGTTGGTTAAAATTGTAACCATTGTAGGTTAATTCTTTTTTGATTCACACGATGTTGGTTAAACTTTAGTGGGTTGTTGGTTACAGTTATAACCAATGTTGGTTAAACTTACGGGGGTTTGGAGGTCTTATCCTCGTGTTTGCAGGTAAGAAATTGTTTAATATGATTATCATCAATGCTAAGATTGTAAGGAAGAAGTGAAATAAGGTTCTTGCTCAAATTAAAAACGCTTTGTGTCCCGGCCCGTAGGTTGTAGCTCAGCCAGTAAGTGTAACGGATGACCTACCCAAATTGCATGCATAAAGACGTTTCACTTTATGATGACATCTTATTTTATATTTAATTGTTTTAAACAATTAGAAACATTTAGATTAAAAAATAAGATTATTATTCATGCATGCAATTTGGGTAGGTGATCAGTAATAGGCCTACACTTCTCCTTCTGTAATTGGGTCTGCCTCCTTCACGGTTGAAGATTCTTGCAGACTGATGAGTGTGTGTGTGCTTACGAGAGAGCCAGGTGCACGGTGCAAGTAAAATGTTACTTATTGGTTGAGCTACGTACAGCCTAGGGGACACAAATCGTTTTTGATTTGAGCAAGAACCTTATTTCACTTCTTCCTTACAAACTTAGAATTGATGATGATAATATTAAAATAATTTCTTACCTGAAAACACGGAGATAAGACCGTCCAAACCCCCATTTCTCAGGTCCTCGCGACAACCTCCATTGTTAATTTTGTCGCACGCGTAAACTGCATGTACTTTGCATGTATACTTTATTTGTATGTCGAGCGATCGCTAGCTACGCGCTTCGATATCGTTCCGTTGGGTCACGTGACCAGTACTTTAATCAACATTGATTAAACTTTAACCGGAAGGGGGCTATCATTACTGTCGGAATTTTGTTTTTAATCCATGCTGGGTTAAAAAAATTGCCAACGACTTAGACTTAACCAACATAGGTTAAAAGGAATAATTTTGATCAACACTGTTTTTAACCAACGCAAGATTAAAAGTAAATTTTAATCAACACTACATTTTTAACCATGGTTGAGCGTTTTTTAATCAACAATTTTTTAACCCGCAGTTTTTTAATACTTGTTTTAACAGTGTACGTCAAACAGCACCACTTGAACTAACATGTTATCTATCACGTAGAAAGCATTGAAGTACAAAAATGTGAGAATCCATTAAATAAAGAGGTCTTCATGTTATCATGTTAAAAATAAAATAAATACCTTCAGTTTATCACTTCAATAATCCGGCCTATATTTTTTCAATGGGCACATTGTAATATTCATTATAACCCATTTCCAATAGAATATTATTTGTTTGTACACGCCTTTGCCGACTCTTTGTTACATTTTTCACGGATTGGTTCATGTGAGATCATGAGTGGTACATAATGTCAGTTCGTATCATTATCGATAAATACACAAATAACAAAATAAACATCAGAATACAAAACACATTTATGTATGTCAATAGCATTTTTTGAATGTGAAACAATTCTTCAACCCCCTTCTTACGAGACAGGAAATAACGACATGCTTGTATTAATATTTAAGATATATATTTTTTTCTTCTGTTTATCCAAACACCAGCAGGGCGTTTTGAGCAGACCTCGCGTCTGAATGAATATCAGAAGCGACTGGCATTAGGAGAGGAGCACGCGTGCTAGTCTCTAAGTACAACACTAGATCTGGTTTGCGCTTCATTCTAGTCAGCCCTCAGCCAGTATCCTTCCTGAGGTGATAAATTCCTGTGATTGTGCGTACGATCCACAAGCACCAGGCGCGTACGCAGGGGGGGGGGGGGGTGGGGGGGGGGGGGGGGGGGGGGGGGTTCGGGGTTGAACCCCCCTTCAGTATTTTGTATGTGTGTGTTTTGAGCAACCCCCCCCCTTTCCTTTTTTTTTGTGTATTACAAAAAAAAAAAAAATGTGCCAATGACTGACATAAAAAAAGGTGACCTTAAACCCCCCAAACGGAGCACAATGTCAAATTTCGAGACCCCCCCCCCTCCCCCGCTTATTCAGCGGCTGGCTGGAGTCGTTGCGAAATTTTCGGCTCGATTTAAAAATGTTAACCCCCCCCCCCCTTGAAAAAATCCTGCGTAGTCGCCTGACAAGCACTGATTATCGCAGAGGGTTTAAGAGGACATGCAATCATACATAAATGTTATGCAGTCATTAAAGGTTATGCAAGTCTAGAAGTTAAAGTTCTAAGGACTTACCCACGTGGTTTGCCATGCACCACCTCCACCTCCATGACGTGGTCTTCATTGCATGCAGTGGTGACATCATCCACGCTCAAATCTGTCCCGCATCTTATGAATCTACAGTATCAAGATAGACGGAATACAGTATCATCTATGTAAAAATAATTAGGGATGGGGACTTAATTGTTACAGGAGTTAACAATGTTTGTAATATATCTGTTCATAATGATGGAACTTTTAATCTTATTTGTTTTATCATGTAGACTCTTCAATTTATAGTAGAACAGCTGTAAGATTGTAAGATTGTAAGATTTTATTGACTCTATTGACCCCCTCTCAGGGTATGAGAGTACAAACAGATTTACAACATAGTATCAATATAACAATATCTGTAATACATGGTACAGATGAGCTATTCGTCCTTATTATTTACGCCTACTAGTATTCATGTTGTTATTTATGCTTTGTCATCTCTAAGTTCAAATCGATTCTAATAATATCAAATCAAACATTGAGATATATATATATATATATATATATATATACATATATATTTAGAGAGAGAGAGAGAGAGAGAGAGAGAAAGAGAGAGAGAGGGGAGCAAGGGAGAGAGAAAGGGGAGACACACTCTATTAAATTCAAAGAAACGTATATTTTCTTCAATTTCCAGATGGGGAGTGGAGAATTATTGAAAAGAAGAAAAGTGTAACAGTGCTCTTTGAAAAAAAGCACAATGTGTCTTACCTGATAGTCTTCAGATGTTTGAGGATGTGAGGTGATCTGAAAGCTTGTAAGATTAGTTCCATCTTATTGTTACAGGACAAGATCGCTGAATGTCACTTGACAAGCTTAGGGGAGATATTAAGGAGGCCATTGGGTAGTGAAGTGGGCTCCTCGTGGAAAACAGCCGGTTGATGTGTATACTCATCTGTTTGAATGGTGAGTGCTGTTGCTCCTGGTAGATGGATCCTCTGGATGACGTCACAGTTAATCGTGCTCTGTACCTGTATTGTGACCCTCTTCACATTGTCAAACATCGAACCACAATCCTGCCATCCTAGTAGTGTCTCATCATTCACTGTCAGCTCAGTCAAGGTGGGGCTCGTGTTGCCACTCTGGTCGTGATCATGTACATACAAAAAGGAAATTAAAGTGCCATAACAAATGTAGTAGGTGCGATTGTTGGTAGATATATAATTGCATTCTTAAGTTTCATGAAAAAAGCGACAAAGCACATGAAATGGATTTTGCTAGCCTCATGGGTATTGTAGAATATAAGCAAGGATTATAAAAAGACATGAGCCGAGCAAATGGAAGAAGACTTTATATGCAAATGCAAGTATAAGTTACAAGTTATAAGAATATTGTTTTTCTTTCATATAAACAATACAATTGTACATGTATATCATTCGTTATTTACCAATATAAATATGTTAAAGGCAAGTACCGTTTATGGATTCAATGAAACGAAGTCTAGTTTTGTATACGTTAGGATGAACACCTACTAAATAATTTCAAATCGGTCAAATGCAAGTATTCCGTGCTTCGTTTATACAATAATCAAATACAATGTAACTGGCATAAATGTATTAGAGTTTGAAATAGTAATATTGAAAGTGATTACAAACTATATAATTTTATATCACAAGTACATTTAAACCGTTATCGATGTAGTGTAGTGTAGTGTAGTGTGAATTAAAAAATGTACTTGAATTGTGATATATAGTGGACAGTTTAAGAATGTCTGATGTAAAACTTGACTGCATAATTAACAGATATTTAATATTAAACGTGACTACAGGTACAAATATATCACCATAAAATTTAGTTTTTGAAGTAATGTTTGGTCTTAACAGATTCTTATTGTTATGTGTTATAGTGCATATAGGCCTATCGGGAGGAAGGCGGGCGAATTGTCAAATTTCGTAAGATTATACAGAATAAAGTACACTTCCAGTATAACAAAGCATGTAGTGATTTGTTACGAGTCCTAAAATTTAAGATCATATCAATACCTTTGCAGATGATGCCATCGACGAAGATGTTGAGTAGAAGTCATTGTGGTACTGACCGCCAAGTGTCAGGTCCTTCAGATGACTCATCTTACAGATGAACTGAGCGAGATCACGTGATGCAGAGGGAGGTTCACTGAGATCCCAAGCAGGGATGTTAAGAGTCTCAATCTGTTGTGGTAGTAATATTATGTTGAATATAACTCATAACAACCCATTAAAAATATATTCAAAATTCAGCAATATGTTTTTAATTATATTTATAAGGTTGCCACAACTAAAAAATCTTAACACAATCACATTGTATGTTGAAATGAACTAAAAGTCTTGACACCTGAAATAAGCACGCATTTAAATAGTTCCTGGATTCTTTTAAGGCCGATATAATGCATAATGAGGTTATTTAATGAATGATAGGTAATGGTAGAGGTGATCAATAGTTTTTTTAATTGCTGCAATCGGGACTGTGGGCATTGCGGATAAAGAAAATGATATTTTCTAGATCATATTCATCTGTTGAGAGAGGGAGTAGTGGTTAAATATGAATGAAAGACGTGGCTCATGATCTGAAGTCTTGCAGAACAAAAGAGAATAAAACAAGAAGACACAACGGTCGTAAACCATTCCCTAATCACACTACCCTTGAAGAAAAACGTGAGCTTTATTCGGGGGAGAAGCTGTACACCCTAATTATGTTATCGACGAAATAATGATAAATAAATGATTGTCAGAAAAAGAGGGAATTCCTTCCCTCGGCATATGATCCCTAAATCTTACTGACCCTACTATATTTCACGTCTGAATGAGTGAGGGGGGGGGGGGGATGATTCACATATCGGATGTCAAATCTTAATCTCTTATAATAGTAACATTATGTTGGATATACAGTTGCTGACATTACACTACTTACAAATATTGTTAAATATTACATCATAATGAAGTTGCCAACCTCATTCATTGACAAAAGCAATATGTTATTCTGACATTTGATTGAAAAAGTACTGTGAAAAATCTAATTTAACTAAGACTTGGCAGATGTTAACATGTTACAGATTCGGGGAATAAGAGGTTCACTTTACATTTGTGAAGGCTTTTAAATGCAAGTATTTAGTCACATCAGTATTCACAATTGAAATAGCCGTTTATCCATCAGCAATTCCGAAGCATTCCCAATTGTCATATGAAATCAGAAAAAAATTGTATATTTTATTCACTATCAATCTTAAAAGCTTCAGTCTTTTTTTGTTATATGACGGAAAATTACTTTTCGCATCCACTTCATGAAATGTTATTTTTCCTACCTGCTTCCTCTTAACTGTGTTCCAATTGCGAGAGTAAAATTGTCCACTTGAGTTCGACTATACAGAAAAGGGTACACTTCAAGTATAACAAATATGAAGTGAATTTCTAACATATATGATCAAATCAATACCTTTGCTGATGATGCCATCGCCGATGATGTTGAGTAGAAGTCATCGTGATAGTAACCACAGAATGTCAGGTTCTTCAGATAAGGCAGCTTACAGATGAACTGAGCGAGATTACGTGATGCATCGGGACGATCACTGAGATCATCAGAGCGGATGTCCAGAGTCTCAATCTGTTGTAATAATACGACATGATGTTGGATAAACAATTGCTGACAATAATATACTGAAGTATATCTAAAATTACATGATGATACAGTCGCCAACCTCATTCACTTACAAAAGCAATACGTTACATTTACAATCTATTTGCTAGAGATATTACTTTGAAAATCTTTATTTCATAATAACGTAACACAAATGTGTGAAAATAGACTCAGAATATTTGGCAGTTTCCAATGGAAAACACAATCACAACAACGGGAACGAAATTCATATATTTTGTATCATGAGCAATTCTTAATTAAAATAGCCGTAACTCCATCAGCACTTCCATAGGGGGGGGGGGGGTCCACATATTGAGTGTCCAAAATCCGAATCTGATATAATTGTAGCATTGTGTTGGATAAACAATTGCTGACATTACTCGACTTGAACATGTTTTTATACTTTCCATCTTGATACAGTCACCATCCTCATTCATTTATAATGCGAAAGGTTATTTTGAAATTTGATTGAAATAGTATTTTAAAAGTCTGATTTTACATAACATAAAAGTGTGAAAACAAATAAACATGGAACACTTTGCGGTTTTCAAAGGAACAGAAGAGACGAAGGGATTCGATTTTTCATTTTTCTAGGTTTTAAAATTGAAAAAAATTATTCTCATCGGCATTCACAATTTAAATGGACGTCTCTCCATCAGCATTCCCGTCGCATTCCGCATTGTCATATGGAATTAAGAATATGTTATATTATAGAGAATTCGACTGCTACGAGAGGACTGGCTGTTTCCATACGCTCAAGGGAAATTTGCCTTCGCTGCTATCACCCCGAGGCGCGCCTCTTTGTTTAGTATGCACAAAAATTGGTCGTTGGAAAACGAACATTTTAATATCAACAATTATGAAGGAATTATGAAGAATTATCCACGAAGCGACGAAGTGTTCATCATAAGTTTCATGCTTTTCATCTACAAAATCTTTCACATGAGATATCTTGGAATGTAGAATTTACCACTTTAGGAAGTGATGTTCCTATATTGATAGAAATAAGAAATCAAAATAATCTACCAAAGATTGACCCGGAATAAATAAATAGGTCACTTGCTAATATTAATTGGGCAAAAAAAATCATGAATCAATAAATTTATAGACGATCACAATGTAGAAGAAGCGTAATTTATATTTGTAGACAATTTGAATATGAAACACAATGTTACGTCTAGGAAAGGCGAAATCAAAACAAAGACAAATTCCTGTTTTTTGGTGAAACAAGGAATGTTTACCTATTATAAAAGAAGCAATCACCTAAGATATTAAGCAGAGAAAAGAAAAACTGAAGAATACGTAGAAGATTACCTGGATGGAAAGCAGAAGCACTAAAGATCAAAAGACAAGCAAACGAGACTATTTGATCACCATTTGTAAGGAAATGACTCGTTCAAAATCAATGAGAGAAATTGGAAATACGATACGTCAAAAAGTAAAAATAATAATAAAAGTGAAAACATTAAATTGATAATATATGAAGATAAAGAAAAATTAACTCCTCAAGACAATGATTTTTTCCTCATAGATCTAAATAATAGTATACATTCTCAGATTTTATTGAATAAAAATTTGCGAGTGTTTGTTTTGCGTGACTGCTAAAGCATGTGTGTGCTACTATGCTAATCAGGGTCCTACGTCCTTTAGTAATAACTGACAGTAATGAGGATTAATGCCTCACAAAAGGGCACTTATATAGCTGATCGACACGTTTTTTTATTCTGGGGCCTCACAGTGACGAGGCCTATGCTTAGCCACTGAATCATGACTGTACGCAGCGGGGGCTAGGGTTATTCGCCGCCCCCAAAAAATACAAAAAACGAAGAAAATACCATAAATTATCAATAATTCATTGAATTTTCCCCCGGTCCCCAACAAGAAAAAATCCTCTGTAGGGCAATGCATTATGATTCAAGGCATGCCCACATAGAGGATATTTTTTATGTTGGGGATCGGGGAAAAATTCAATGAATCATTGATAGGTTATTGCATTTTCTTTGTTTTGTTGTATTTGTGGGGGCGGCGACGTACCCTAGCCCCCGCTGCGTACAGTCATGTTTCAGTAGCTAAGCAATGGCCTCGTTACTGTGAGCCCCCAGGATCAAAATCTTGTCGATGTGCTATATTAGTGCCCTTTTATGAGGCATTAATCCTCATTACTGTCAGTTATGACTTCAGGACGTAGGTCCCCTAGTTGATTTCCATAGTAGCACACACATGCTTTAGCAGTCTCGCAAAAACAAACACTAATAAATTATTATTGAATAAAATCTGAGAGTGTATACTATTATCTAGATCTATTAGGAATAACTCATTGTCAAAATCATTCCATAAATTGGGGTAAACATAATTATTCCACCATTATGACCAACAGTGTACTAGGGAAAAATTGGGTCATCATGATAAGAGCGAGCAAAGATGAAGAATTTTTGTTGGTGGAAACCCATTAGCTTAAACATACGTACTATATAAATAGTTTAATGGAATATGTTTCTTTTTTGTGTACTTGAAAAAAAATAAAGTCGCCTGAAATTGAAATTTATTTATCTAAAAAAAAAAAACTCTATTTTCCAGTATTCTCTTAATTTAATTTAATCATATGACACCAGAAAAGCTATTATCCTGACTGAATATGGCATCCATTTCTTTTAAAAGAAAGATGTACCACATATACCAGAACGTGGATAATACACAGATGTATACGGACCTTGGAGTCGGCTGCTTTATTCGCAAGCACCGAGTAGAAGACATCATACATAGTAGTAGTATTAGCGATCGTCACAGATCTTAGTGTTCGTGATGAACACATGAGTTCAGCCAGGTCCTCTGAAGCCGTCCGTCCACATGGCTTCTCAATTACCAGGTGATCCTACAATGTAAATGTACACAAATAATATTTTGAGGCTAGAAACGTAAATCATAAAAATAATACCATATTATCCTTATTAGTCACCTTAATTGAAACTGATTTTTGTAATATTTTTTTTTCTACCTTTTTCCGTTTGGTTTTTATTCTGTTTTCAAAAATCTATATTTCACGAAAAACATCAAATAACTTTATGATAACATTTTGCATTTGAAAGGAATTATTCTGATCCTACCAAATGTAAACTTTTCTGGGTTCTGTACGTTATCTCATCATATTTTAAGTTAGCGTTTTATCATACTGGTTTGAACAGAATGCACGTGCAAATCCCATTGGAATTCGTGATATTAAAAGTGTTATATTATTAAACAAGATTTCATTGCAAATACACGCAAGGTCGGTTGTGCTGCAATAACAACAAATCATAACTCCTATTAACAGACTTGAATCCTAATACTCATTAACTCTTGTAGATAATAATAGTAAAACAAAATTCGTGTAGGTCTACGTTGCAATTTTCAGAGTTGCACCAACACTAGATCCATAGAAGTGGATTTAAACATGCATCATGATCATAGAATTTTTTTTTTATCAAGCTTCTTTTTGGGGTGAAGAGAAGTTTTACAGAATGCGTTGCGCATCGTTAGTATACAGGGTATATTTATACAGTTAAGTGTTCAAACCAAACGACGTTATCCTAAGTCTGATAGAATGAAATTTAAATCAAAGAGAAACTGATTAACTCACAAAGATCATACAACATAGGAATGAATACGTTGCAACAGTTCGACGTTTCTTTCCTTACCACTTCACGATGATTCATGATGAAGATATGCCCTGATACTGTGTGTGCCTGCATCCCCTTGGTGATCTTCAGCGTCTTGCTGGACTCAGAGAAGAGATGATCCCCCACTGATTTGGCCACTGCTTTGGCCACTGCTTGATCTTGGCTCTCGTATGCTACGTCTACGATGAAGTCATCACCATGTATACGCTTTCTTTGTCCTGCTTTGAGACGAGCTACGATATCCAATCCGACCTCCTTCTGCTGGGCCGATGTGAAGTACAGTAGGTACCGGTATTCCAGTGCGCTCTCAATAATATGCACTATCAACCTGTCATACTCATTACGGTATGAGTTGTAAAGAAATGCAAGATACATTCCTGATAGATATTCCTGAAAGAGCTTATGAGGGAAATGCACCGATTGAACTACTGTATTTGGATTAGTTCTTCTGTCTCTCCTAGGAAGAACTTTCTTTTCTCTTGTGAGTACACCAACTTTACAACCTACATCGATGGACTCTGGATAACTCTGAAACTCTTCTTCTGTGAATACTAACCGTCTCTCAAGAAGTCCCTTGAAGGCAATGTCGCCAATCTGAAGCAGGTGATGACGAATCTCTGAACGATGCTCCCTCAATTCGCCTTCAACAATACCTGATGGCATGTGCTTCGATAGGTAATGATCGACCAAAAAGTCAATCATCTCATTGAAGAGCTGGGAAAATGTTTGCAGCTTGGACATTGCTTCTCGGTGCTCTCCATCAAACTCTTTCCACATGATGCAGAGCATGGCCGTGTATATGGGGTAGGGGGCCATGTTCTCTCTGATCACATCGTTGTTCGATATGAATCGGTTCAGATCTTCAGAGGAAGCTATGTCTGTATGAAAGTACTTGGTGATGTAGAAAGAGAGGTTTTCAGCAGAGAAACCTTCCACAGCAATGAAAGCAAACCTCTTTCTGAGATCGGCATTCTTCCTAATCTCATCTGATCTCCATTGTCGCGATGTAATAAGTACTGTCCCTGACTTGAACAGCTTATCAAGAATAATCAGGGCGATTTGCTGAACGCTGTTAAGATCAACAGTAGACTCATCTAGGCCGTCCATGACAAGAAAGACATCATCCGAATTTGAGAGGATGTGCTTGTCTAGCTGCTTGGCTGTGACCGGATTGTTGTCAGAAAGATACGTCTTCACTATCTCTCCAACAGTCCTTTCCTTTGCCTTGCGAAAAAGGATGACAAGAACTAGTTTGAAATCTTGGAAACCTTTTCCGTGGATCCAGTCCCAAGCGATCTTGGCGCAGAAAGTGGTCTTCCCCGCACCACCTTCACCTTCCACCAACAAGCGTTTGGCATAGATTTTGTTGACTTTCGTCCTCAGGAGGTCGTCGTAGAGAAGCGGTATCTTGTGCGTTGTACCTTTGTCTTCTTCCATCAGCGTTAGATTGGTGAAGATCCGGTCAAATTCAAGTTGAAGCTCGCTGTTCAGTGGATCGGCTTGAATCTGACATAGATGAAATGTATAATAGCGTTTGACCTCTTGAGCAACCCGCTCGACTTCCTCCTCTGTCATTGAGGGTATGTCATCACCAACCTGACCTGTGATGAGATGGTGAAGAAAGTTGTCTCTAAAGTTATTAGTGTTTAAACATACAACATTGTAAAAAAAACAGCAGACCCCCCCCCCAAAAAAAAAAAAAAAAACAAGGTACATAAACCATGAATCACAAAAATGTAATATCAATAAACGTTACTTCCCAAATCTCAATTTAAATTTGCGTGTGGATCATGATCAGTGGTTAACAAATTATCTATTTCCTAGATAGGGTCTGTCACATTGATTGACGGATTGACATTGTGCTCTGTGTCACTGCCCCAGGGAAGGGTCACTCGGGTCGATGCTAAGATGTCAGGCCTTTTGCTTAATTGCATGGTGGGGTTTTAGGCCATCTTCTATGGAGCAAATCTTGCGGTATCAAACTGTTAATTGTGCATGGTCTTGTGCATTTCATAACTAAAGAAGATAAAAACGATTTCTACTTTCAAAAGCTACGCTCCTGGATTGATATGCGTATAATCCATGAACTAATCAAATGTGTCTTTCATAACAACGAGATTCCTTCTTTGTAACTGTTTATTCACATGGATATGAAAATCCAAGGCATTTTGTCCCATACGTTAGCGTGTATTCTGGAGTTGAGAGTAAATGTGCAATTTCCTAAATACTTAGTCTGATCCAAGCTCTATTGGGGTTACTAACGTGATACTTTTTTTCTCTCTCTCTCTACATATATGTAAATATATAAAGTGGACATGTTTACACAATATCACATGTAAATAGATGCTGCTTTACACTTTTTTATCCATTATAATTTATCATAATTGTTATGTTAATTTGCAAAGTGTTCAATATTGTTGGTGCTTTATGTCTGAAAGAAAATAATACTAAAATAAGATTTTTCAACAACCCATAAATGATATTTATTTCTATTCCTCGTATTATATGTATGAATTACATTATTGAGTGAAAGTATATTGTTTTAGTGAACTGGGCAAAAAACCTTGATTGTGTTTAAACAATAAACTTGAGATGCAGTATTCATTAAATTGATACGCATCAATAATCTTGAGACTTATAAATGTATGGGCACGATTAGAAGTAAGAGAGCAAATTCTAGCCTCTTTCTTTTGTAACAAAAAAGAAATAGAGTTCAATTTTGACCTGTAAGTATTTGCCCAAACGGTATTGCAATAAGTCAAATATGGTAAAATAAATGTATTGTACAGCAATATCAATATGCTTAATTTGGTTTGAGGTAAAACTGTGTGGAGTTTTCCAGCGACATGAATTGGGATGTGGCATTTTCTTATCAAAATGAGGTCCTCTTAATTCCAGATAATCCGGTAATGCATACCGCTACCTGCCGGTGCAACCTATTTGTTTTAAGCTTGATCTCGTTCCTCCCAAGATGAATGCAAAAGTAAAAAATATGCAAAAGTATCACAGTCCCCCCCCCCCCTCCGTTGAGCAAAAAAAGGACGATTACTCCCCACCCCTAAATATTTTTTTTTTTTTTTTTTTTTTTTTTTTCTCTTTAACCTCAATCAGAGGAACTTTATTATTCAAATTGACATTCCTTTTTGTTTCTTTTCCTTCAAATAAACAAATTCAACTCATATACAATCATAAACAAATAAAATATTGCAACGTCCCATTAGTTTGTTCATGAGTACATCTGTTTTCGTTGTCTACAGCATCTCAATTAATTTCTGTACCATATTGTTATTTTCTCTTTTAATACTTTTACAGTTCAAATAAAATGTCAACTCATATTTAAGACTACGATATAGAGTTCTCGCATGTGTTCTATTAAATGATTGTAAATTCTTTATGTGGTTTCTATATATTACATACTCAGCAAAATTTATTATTAAATTTACTAAATGACAAATTGAGTTTTCAACTTCATAACCAAGTATTAAAATCTGTTCAGTCATCTGAATATTTAGACCACATAAATTGAAGATTACACCTGAAACAATTCTCCAAAACAATCTTACGTTTTCACACTCCAACATCATATGCTTAGTGGTTTCTAGCGTATTACATATCTCACATGTATTATAATCTAAGATCTTCCATTTGCATAAATTGTATCGTGATGGTAAAATCATATGCAAAAGTTTAAAGTTAAATTCTCTGATTTTATTATTCCGTACAACATGAAATTTAAACTGTAGAACAGATGACCAATTAAAATCCGCATGTAAGTGTAGTCGTTGTTGCCATGCGTTTAAAATATATGGTTTTTTCTTATTTTTTTGCACAATCAGTGAATATATTATTTTCGTATTAAGTTTTGACAAATCTATCATATCCCCTGTTGAAATCTCAATGGTCTGTAAATCAATTATTTCATCACGTTCTACATCTTGTGATTTACGCAACCATACTAAGGGGAAAGCCTTTTTCAACATAGCAAACTTAAAAGCAAATAACATTTTGGGTAACCCATATCTTTGGGCAGTTTCGTCAGAGTTTTTCCATCGACCGTCATTAAGAACATGGTGTACTCTTTTTATTCCTCCTCTCTCCCACACCTTAAAATGAAGCATTCGGTTCCTTATTTTAATATTACTATTATTCCATAGTATCGTTCTCATTATGTTATTCGTCCCCTCAATATTTACATATTTTAGTTCAGACCATGTACAAAGCAAATCAAAGTAAAAATATGGCAAATTTGCTGTTTTACATAAATATACCCCTAAATATGACCCCCACCCCCACGAACATCCCAGAACAACCACCCCGAGGATAATTACCCCAACCCCTAAAAATGACACCCTTGGACAATTACCCACCCCCCTCAAGGACATACAAGGAAAACCACTCTGAGGCCAACTACCCCCCTCCCCTTGATCATTAAAGGGGAAGTCTACCCTGATAATAAGTTGGTTTTAATTATTAAAAGCATATTTTCTTGGGGGGGGGGGGTATTGTCTTTGCGGGAGTGGGAATGTTTGTCCAATGGGGTAATTTTACGGGGGTAATTGTCCTCGGCGGAGTGGGGGTGGTTGTCCTTGGGGGATAATTTTCCAGGGTGTAATATTATGGGGGTTCTTGTCCTTGGGGGTTGTTTTCCGGAGGGTAATTATCCGGGGGCTGTTTGCCCAGGGGATAATTGTCCTAGAACCCAATCAGAGGACTATTCTGCACGTTTCGATAATTGACAATGGGATCGACGTACCTGAGCACCAAAGCTGCCGTTATTAAAGGCTAATCGTTTCTTTGCTGCACTGTTGTAATGGAATACGTTATTTTAGCTATACTTTTATCTCATAATTCTAATTCAATATTTTGTTTTAAAGAAACTATTACTCGCCTTTTTAAAATAGAACTTTCCCAGTTGAATATTCAATGTTATTGTTGCAGCGTGCTCACTTTTGTTGGATACTGCATATAGGCCTGATGTGTGTTTGGTGGGAATGGGTGCGTGTGTGTGCGTTTGTATGTGTGTAATACTGTACCTTTCCGTACACTATCAGCAAGTTGAACTAGCTCAATGCTTTCCAACTTGTTGACTAGTATCTTCCTCGCCTTGCTTTCATGTACTGTATTCCACCATTCGTAAAGCATCCGATAGGTAGCTTGCATGGAGTTGCCCCGTTGGTCTTTCTCAAACTGACTTAGTTTAGCCTCAGGGAATCCTAAAGCTAGACCGACCTTCCTGAAATATGAGGGATCCATATCATTGGCAAGGTGATAGAGCTCGAGCTCGGTCAGACTTCCAGGGCTAAATTATAGACAAAAGAATAATGATTAGTTTCATATAGCGCTTATAGATATTTGCGAGATTCTGTATCAAAAGAACTTTCATTTATTGTCCTTTGACTTGCGAATACACTGTTATGCTGTTTTATGATATTTATCATCATTGCCTATAATGCAAGCGCCCCCAACAACACTGCAAAATATTAAAAGTTATGAGGACCTGTTCAACATAATGAGACTATGCAAAACTTCTACACATTTTGCTTTCATTCATAAATTCCAACTATTAATATTTACCAGCAAAGTCAATGGCTTTTATTCTACGTAAATTCAAACCCGATTCTCGGCTTAGGCTTTGTTCAAAATCGGGATTAACAAAGGAAATTATTATGAGGTCTAATTGAATTATCATTCGGTAAACATGATCTTAGATCTAGAGTGAGCATTAGTAGAATACGGACTGATGGATTTAAATTTTCCTAGGTTGCTCTTTTATGTTGCTTACTTATCATTCGGACCAGGGTTCTGTTCTACGTCACCGGATCTCAATAGGAGTATGTTGGCCATGTCTGGACAATCATTCCCTTTGATTGCATCTGCTTCACCGCTGGTTATCCCTGATCCGAGGACCGGATAGGTCGGTGATCCATGATATTCTGTTTCTTTCTGGAGTACATTTATGGACAGAAGAAACTTTTTAAAAGGATGAAAACATTATTTGTAAAAATACAAGTAGAGTCACGAATGAATAATAATTATGTCTAAGAGTAAAGGGGATTTTTTACTCTTGATTACAGTGTAATACACGTCAAAGCTATAAATTCCACAGCAATTTTAATAATCAACTCGTTCTCTAGAACCTGTTCTCATTTTAAATAGGTCTTTTTTTTCCTACAAATTACAGGTACCTGTTCAAGAGCCCTTGTTACAAACATGACAAAAGAAATTATCATAATATGATAATACAGTGTGTCCCACACAGAAAGCATGAACCCCCCCCCCCCCCCATAATTGTTGTGAACAAACTATGGGCTGTATGATTATAATTCCTTGCTTATCATGTTGTAAAATGTTATGATTTCAAATGATACATTGATTATAGTAATCCATACACGCTTCAATGGCAAAACAGTGTTTCGAAAATTGCATGTCATCATCCAATATTGCCAGATTGTGCTAAAATCATAATATGACCTGAAAGAAACCAAACACTTTCCAATCTAATACGAATATTGATTAAACACGCTACTTTTAATAATGAGAGCAAGAGTTATGCCATCATTACAAAATTAAGGATAGTGGAGATAATGCTGATGGTCCGGGTAAAACGGTTAAATGTTGTACTTAAATGGATCACAATATGAATATTTTCTCTCGAGAAGGGTACCCTTTTCAATCACAAAAGGGGCACTTTCATTGCTTAAGTGCTATTTATTGTTTTGGAGGAATATCTGAGGATGTGCGGCCCTACCCCTGTTTATTTCATTGCACAATATCCCACAATGGAAACGTTGCATAATCATCTTTCCAAAATTACATTTCATTTACGTCATGTTCGCATGAGATATTAACGTTTCCAAGGTTCACGAAAATCCTGCAAAAATGAATTTTTAAATGCAATTTTCAAAAGGATGTTTCTCAGTGAAATTTCATGCGAAAAGTGTATTATTTAAAGGTAAAGACCAGTATTGGAAACGCCCCAATTTCAAAAAATGAAATGGAAGCTCTCATTACCAATCATGTGAAAGAATATGTTTTGACTAATACATGATGATAAAAAATTTGCGGGGAAACCGCCTACTAATTCATATATTTGGTAAATTTGTTTCTCTCATGGTCTGTGAGAGATATAGGGTAGTCCCATATACATCTTTCTGTGTATAGTGCTTGTAACTTTACGAAGAATGGCAAATTTCTTATCATTTTGATGATTCCAGAACCTTGCAGATGCTAGATGCTAGATGATCAACCTTTTCTGATCGATTCCACAACGTTTCTTTCACAATGCAATCGCATGACCATAACTGGTCTTTACCTTTAAGAGCGTATTACAAAGTATATTTATACACCACACAGTTTGTTCAAAATAACCGATTGAATTTGGTTTCATTTTCTTTTTTCAGAGACGTACTGTAAAGTTTTCTGTTTGTTTGTATGTTTGTATGTTATGTTATGTGTGAGGGGAGTTTCTAGGACAAACTTTAAAAATACCAATCATACCTCTATAGAAGGTGTTGGTTGCTCGGTGCTTCTCGTTGTATCTTGCCTGGGTTTAGGTGACAAGCCCGATGATTGGTCCTCTATCCCCGACGGTATAGAGTTTGATGTCTCCTCCTCGTCTGTTTGGATACTATCAGTCTCACCCGCGAAGGCTACAGGTACATGTGAGTACGACTCTGATGTGCAAACTTCAGGTTGGTCTGTTCTACTTATTTGAACGGAATTAGGAGGGCATTCATGTGACGCTAGATTAATTGTTATGTGTCTATTGTCCAGTTCGTCTTCTACGCAGGGTCGGGGAACTGGAATTTGCACGGCAGTGGTATCAGGAACAGGGTTGATCTCGTTTGCCGTTGGAGAACCATTGTTTTCAGCACACGAAGACTCAGAGTGAGAGACATCGTTCTGACTGGGGTTCGTTACATCACATGGGAATCCTCTCTCCTTGACAGTATCAAACTCTAGACCGTCACATGGTGACCGAGTCTGACAATTAGCATTACATCTGCTAATGCTGACGTCACATGAAGGCCCGGTTTGAGCGGTATTCAGGTTGACATTGTAAGGAGGCGCAGGTCGACAGGCCGTGTTTCCTTGAGAAGTATTCGCATCAGGTGAAGAGCCAGTACGAGATGAGAAGTTACACTCAGGATTGTCGTTTTTGGGGGGTGGCTCGGCATGTTTGGCTTTTTTAATTAAGTTGTGAAGTTTGCTCCAAAAGTAGTTGTAGTCATATTCTTTCCTCCGACGGCGCATGAACGTGCCGATCCTGACACGCCATTCACCAAGAGACACAGGCATGGTGACATCAAGATACTGTGTTGTTAAAGAAAAACAAATATCAATGCTGGGTAAATTCATGAAACGGTCAATATGACTTTGTATACAAAAATCCTATCTAATTTTCTAACGGATTTAATCTTATCATGCCACGTATAGGGAAAAATGTATTCGCTTTAGATTACATAATTATTCCATCTTTAGGTTTTTTTATGTCTGGTCACATTTGCTCTACGGCTAGGATACGGCTGCCGCACGCCTCCGAAATTGAGAGATACTTGCGGCGGCCTCAGGGTCACCCTAGGGCTTATCCCTATCTATACAGACCGTACGGGTCGCCGTGGGAGTTATAACTGTTTTCATTTCAAGGTTCACCGTAGCGATTAGACGCGTAGAGCGGTTCCACGGCGACCGTACGTCGAGCGTACGGTAGCCTTACGTTTAATATACTCCAGGGGTGGAGCGGTAGCATCAGTCTGGCCTCATGGTCGCCGTATGGTCTCCCTTAGGCCGCCTTGCGGGCCCCTTACGGCTATATTGCGTCTGCTTTGCGTCTACCGTAGTATTTGTCGACAAAGCTGCGGCCGCAGGGACGCCTTAAGGCGACCATGCGGGATCACTTCAAAGGCCGTACGGCAGTCGCAGATTCAAATTCAAAACACGCCGTTCGGCTACCCTAACATGTGACCGCTACCGTATGTGACCGTGAGAAAGCTGCGGCGGTACTATTATTGCTCTTGGCCGTACATATTTTAGACCGCACGGCCGCCGCGGCAAATTTGACCTAGGAATTAGCTATAGCGTAATTTTTTCTTTTTTTTCTTCTACGGGTTGGTTGTTCGATCGCGTTCATAGTTGTCCCATTTGTTTAATATGCGGCAGGCGCGTACGCAGGATTTTTTTTTTTATAATTAAAATTAAAATTAAAAAAAAAAAGAGAGGGGGGTTTTAGGGGGGTTTACACACATAAACATATCAAAAGGGGATTCAACCCCCCCCCCCCCCCCTGCGTACGCGCCTGATATGCGGAATGTTAATCCAGGGAAAGCTTTTGGCGGACGATGTATGAAAATGTATGTAGTTAAATAGACAGACAGAGTTATAACGGAGAGTGGCTAGGTGCACTGTTGTGTCGGCCTGCTTTTAAGATTTGCTACAAAGTGAAAATCCTTCGAAGATTGTTCTTTTGTGTGCACCTCGCAATTATCGTTTTCAGTACCAAAATGATTGAAAGAGAGGGAGAGGGAGAGGGAGAGAAATAAAGAGAGAGAGAGAGAGGGGGGAGGGGGGGGGGGGGGGCAGAGACACAGGCACAGACAAGTATGCACACACACAAAGGAAAGAGAGTACAAAGATATGATACACCTTCCTACAAGGTTTCCTTAATGACATTGCTTTCTCTCCCTTTTTTCAATGACAATTGCTTCCTCAAGAATTTTCAAGTAAAATAGTAAAAACCAATAACAGAAATTCTAAATACATTCTGAAAAAATTCTATACTTTGTGCTTTAAGCTGACTTGTCGACCACGTGCACGCTCCCGTACAGGCACGAACTTGACGAGTTGACTGCCATGCTGGCCTTAGTGTACAACAATCTCCTCCAATTCTAATCTTGACCATTTCAGTTATTACGAGTCATCGATACAAGTTTATGAATTATAACATTTTGGTCTGGGGGGGGGGGGATGATAATTAGTTCCCTTTAAGAAAAGATCACCGTCTTAGCAAATCTTTTAGATTTTTTTTGTAAGGCGTTCTGATATAAAATAAATGACATGGTTAACTTCAGGGAAATCCGGCATGCCTGTAAACTTGAACAAACTATTGTTTACGAATAAAGACTGAGGAGGCGATGATTATCTCACTTTGATTATGTCTAGCTACCTGTATTTCTTTTTTCCTGCGATTTGACGCTTTGCCGATTACTTGCGGCTCACGAAAATAAAAAGTGACTTTGCTTAATAATTCAGGACATTTTGCTCCCTTTCCTTTCAATTGCCTCCTGTAAAGGTACACAGTTGTGTACTGCTCGTATTATCAAACGAGTGGTAGCGAAAAGTAATTATCATTACAAAAGCATAATACCCTTTGAAAGTTGTCCGTTAGTTTGCAGCTAGGCAGGAATCTTTTGTCTACGTATCTGCAAGGAAGATCCAGTTAAGCACATGCCTGACATATTTTCTCCTGGCGGCATCGATGATGGTGCAGAGGGAATGAGCTGGATATGACTCCATCTTCTTGGCTTGATATTCCATTATGCACAGAGGCAGCGCATTGGGGGCAATGGATGCGCAGAACACATACCTTTCCAATGATCATTGCGCACGCGCATGTTTGGGTTAGAATCGTGTGTGTGTGTTTGACTGCGAAAGAGAGAGAGAGAGAGTGCAGTAGCGATATAATATGAATATCGTATCTTTTTTATGGTAAAGACAGATTCTTCTATACACTATCATGTGGAATAATAAACATCGGGGAAATCAAACAAAACCAAGAAATTTAGATATGATATGTAAAATTAAGAGTATTAACCGAGCCCCTCAAAGCATTCAATAATTTTGACTCACTCCTACGCCCTACAACACGATTAAATCTTGGTTTTATTTACTTCAAGAAAAAAATTGTGGGGGGGGGGGGGGAGAGGACTTTGGGAGCCACGTACTCTTCTTACATTTCTGGTATATTCGATCAAGCCATATCAATCCTGTGGATTTTAGAATAGCAACTTTAAATTACCCCAAAACCCTCTTAATCTAATGTAACATAAGTCATTTATTAAAACTATTTAAAGTATCAATTGTTAATAATAATAATAATAATAGTAATAATAATAATAATAATAATGATATTTATTCAATAATCAGCATTGCAGCTCGAGAGCTGAATTATAAATGATTTTACAACAAAAAATGTTTGATCTTAATTAATTACAAACGGCGTAAAACATAAAAAAAATATTTCCTCATAATAAAAATGGTAGGATTATTACGTGAAAACAGAAACAAATGTGTTCATCCCAAATTAGGCTTGAATGGAGGTAGAAAATAAGAAGTTGAGTTTTTAAATTATACTTAGAGATTTGTAAACACAGTAAATGTTGTAGATTACGAAGTAGTTCGAGGAGGTAACATATCCTGTATTGAAAGTGTGGCGCTAACAAATTGAAATCATAATACTGAACAAAGGAGCGTCAAAGGTGACCATTAGTTGTAACGCTTTGAGTCATGGCAAAAGGTTACATGAACAAATTGTGTATGTTTTGCATCTTTCTCTCTCGCTCTCCTCTATCTTGTTCTGTTTCCTTCCCCTCTCCTTTTTTCTGCCCGCTCTCCTTCTCTTGCTCTGTCTCTGCATATATATATATATATATCTACTCGTTCACCCTCTCCCTCTCTCCGTCTCCCTATCCCTCTCTTGCCCCTGCCTCTCTCTTCTTCTCAGCTCTACTCCCCTGTCTCTGCCTCTCTCTCTTGATCTCGCTTCATTATAATTTCATTTACGTCTCATACTCGTTCACGCTCGTTTCATGACCGTTTAATCGATTTTTCTTTCATTTCCGCGTTTACGCCATAATAGTGACTTAGATTTGCGTGGACTGATACGTGTGACGTCCATTCAAGGCAGTGCATTAAAAGGACGTCGATCGTAGCAATCCACATTGTTTTCGTGCGAATCTAAAAGTCCCTAATAATTGTCCACACCCCCATCAAAACGACCCAGATCACTTCCTACAATTTAAAGTTTGCTGTTCTTACCTTCGTATTTTTAAGTCCGAAAGAAAGCTCACCCCTCGATTGGCTGTTCTTTGATGTTTAAACTTCGCTTATAGAAGAACTATTCGACAATGGACTGGTGATAAATGCAAATCAAGATGGCGTCTAAATATATACCATCCAAACTTAACCGAACCTGACACCACGAATGCCTTTACAAAGCCAACTATACTTGTCCCGAATGCTTGCATCTCGTGCAAAATAGGCAAATAGAGGGGACAAATACTAGCCATTCATGAGGCAGATTTATAGGCAAAAGATAGGACCCGCTGCACTTTGTAAAAACATCGACATGAAATAGGTGAATAATATTTCAGCATTACACATAAGGAATGTATTGGCTTCATTCACAAGGCCAGTCAAAGCGGAGAGGGATGTGTGTAGGTGTGCGTGTTTGTGTGTGTGTGTCCTCTCTTCTCTCTTGCTCCGTTTCTTTCCCCTTTCATGTTCTGCCCTTTCTCCTTCTCTGCATCTCTCTCTCTTTCTATCTATCTTTACTCTTTCACCCTTTCTCATGTCTTTGCGTACTTCTCTCGCTCTGTCTCTGTCTCTGCCTCTCTATCTTGAATTTGTTTTATATATCAATCCAGACAGTTAAGTTTGGAAAGTTCTTTAAAAGCCTGTATTATGTTTTTTTTAATGGAAAAATGGTTGGGAAAATTTACTGTTAGAGGGTTTTCATTGTCTTTTTTGGGGCAGTGAATTTTGGAATAGATTACCTGTTGAAGTCAGATTGACAAGGTCTTAAAAAAGGTTTCCGAATTCTGTTACAAGTCATTTGTTGAACAAGTCATGAATGAAATATCAAGTCTACACATTTCATAATTCATATTTTATATTATTAGTTTTTATTAAAGGTATTACAAAGTTTTGGGAATATTTCATCAGGATTGGATCATGAAATTTAAAATTTGCATTACTATTGTGAAACATAGTGTTAGAACACCCAACTCTAAAAAAATTGGGCTCTAAAAAGCTTTTGATTTGGAGTAATTAAAATTTTAAAAAATAAAAAAATTTACCGGTACTCCCGGTAAATTTGGTATAGCTCCCTCTCAGTTCGAAAATTTACATGTCATCTGAACAGCTTAACACATATATAGCACTGTTGTCAAAGTGTAATAATTAACATGTTTTGACACCAAATCATATTACCAGACTTAAACAATATATATAGTCATGAAGATAATTATTTTAAGTCGAGTTGCCTTAGTGTAAGATTTTTATACTGTCTCCCAAATTTGAAGAAAAAAAACACTTGTCTGTAGACTGTAATCGCAATATATAATTTTATAATCGATCGGACCGCCGCCATCTTTACTGTGTTTCTGTGTTTTCAACTTTGAAATGCATTTGTTATTGCTCGACTTTGATAATATTGTTGTTCGCCAGCTCTGTGAACGAACGCACATATTGCCTGTATTTTGGTCAAGTCAAGTGGTGATGAACTGCAATGATCTGGCATTGATCCCTGTGCGTGTGTATTAGGCCTGCGTATAGTACATGTTACGTGTGTAGGCTAGGCCTACGTGTATTGCGTTGTGCCGGATTGGCCTGAAGAATTTCCGAGCACATTTTTTTTAGGGATAATCTCAAAATACTCCCCAAAGTCGTTGTACAGGGACAGTTTGGGTAATCATTTATAGACAGAACGTAACATTATTTATTTTGCATTTCTTTATTAAAAGTAAAGGAGACACGTTTAATCTTACAAACGAAGATTAATCAATAATAAGGTTGACTAGACTAGACGTTTTCCCGAACATTCGATCATGTGTATACTGCACATGCTTATTTTGAGATCATCCCTTAGTAACTTTACGGGTACGCTGTTTATTCAGCCAAATGACCTCTGGTAGAGGTCATAGAGGTCAGTAATCGCTACACGTGTTATGGGCTAATCTCTCTCCGTATAATTGAATTATGTCCTTCGCCTCATGACCATGCACCAACTACTGTAGTAGGTGCATGTAACATTGCATTGACTAGGTCCATGTTATAACGCTCTCACTTGATATTCTCTCTCTCACTCTCTCTATCTCTCTCTCTCTCTCTGTCGCTTCTATATCCCTCTCATCTCCCCCTCTCTTTCTCTTTTGTATCCCTCTCTATCCCTTCTTTCCTTTCTCTTTATCTCTCTCTTTTTTCTCGCTATCTTTATTTCTCCCATTTTCTTTCCCTCTATCTTTATTTCTCTACCCCATACCATTCTACCCTTTCTCTATTTATTTCTCTTTTGATGTATATTGTATATATATCTGTCTCTCTCTCTCCCTCTCATCGCATCACCTCGTTCATCCCCTTCTGTATCATGTTTCTATATCAATATCACTTGTTAGTCTGTCTCTCTGTCGGTCTGTGACCGTCTGTCTGATGACTGTCTCTCTTTCTTTATCATACACACATCTCTCCCTCTCACTTTCACCATAGTAGGTCCATGAAATCACCCTTTCCACTTTCTTTCGCTCCAACTTTCTCTCTCTAGAAGTTCTCATTCGCGTGATATAGGACCATATTATTTTTGTTTAGGGTTATGTATCTCTCTTTAAAAAAAAGAGTGAATTTTCACTCTATTTTCACTTTCTTGGGAGTGACGTCCGTGATCACTTGTTTAGGAGTGAAAATCGATTGATTTTAGAGTGCTCTCTAAGAAGAAAAGAGTGAATGTTCACTCTATTTTCACTACATTTTCACTCTCCAGAGGAGTGACGTCCGTGATCACTCAATTTTTTTTAGAGAGTATAGATGAGGATATGATATAAATATATGACAAAGATAATAATAATCACAATAACGAGAGAAGTTCTCATTCACGTGATAGGACAGAAGTTTTTGGTTGGAGTTTATGACAAGAATAATAATAATCACAAAGACGATAGAAGTTCTCAATCGCGTGATATAGGACCATATTTCTTTTGTCGGGGTTTATGACAAGGATAATAATAATCACAAAGACGATAGAAGTTCCCATTCGTGTGATATATAGGACCATATTTCTTTTGTCGGGGTTATGTAAATGAGGGTGATATAAATATATGACAAGAATAATAATAATCACAAAAACGATAGAAGTCCTCATTCGCGTGATATATAGGACCATATTTCTTTTGTCGGGGTTATGTAAATGAGGGTGATATGAATATAATGACAAAGATAATAATTATCACAAATGCGAGAGAACTTCTCATTCACGTGATAGGACAGAAGTTTTTGGTTGGAGTTTATGACAAGAATAATAATAATCACAAAGACGATAGAAGTTCTCAATCGCGTGATATAGGACCATATTTCTTTTGTCGGGGTTTATGACAAGGATAATAATAATCACAAAGACGATAGAAGTTCCCATTCGTGTGATATATAGGACCATATTTCTTTTGTCGGGGTTATGTAAATGAGGGTGATATAAATATATGACAAGAATAATAATAATCACAAAAACGATAGAAGTCCTCATTCGCGTGATATATAGGACCATATTTCTTTTGTCGGGGTTATGTAAATGAGGGTGATATGAATATAATGACAAAGATAATAATTATCACAAATGCGAGAGAACTTCTCATTCACGTGATAGGACAGTAGTTTTTGGTTGGAGTTTATGACAAGAATAATAATAATCACAAAGACGATAGAAGTTCTCAATCGCGTGATATAGGACCATATTTCTTTTGTCGGGGTTATGTAAATGAGGGTGATATAAATATATGACAAGAATAATAATAATCACAAAAACGATAGAAGTCCTCATTCGCGTGATGGGACCATATTTCTTTTGTCGGGGTTATTCAAAATAATGAGGGTAATATAAATATATGACAAAGATAATAATTATCACAAATGCGAGAGAACTTCTCATTCACGTGATAGGACAGTAGTTTTTGGTTGGAGTTTATGACAAGAATAATAATAATCACAAAGACGATAGAAGTTCTCAATCGCGTGATATAGGACCATATTTCTTTTGTCGGGGTTTATGACAAGGATAATAATAATCACAAAGACGATAGAAGTTCTCATTCGTGTGATATATAGGACCATATTTCTTTTGTCGGGGTTATGTAAATGAGGGTGATATAAATATATGACAAGAATAATAATAATCACAAAAACGATAGAAGTCCTCATTCGCGTGATGGGACCATATTTCTTTTGTCGGGGTTATTCAAAATAATGAGGGTGATATAAATATATGACAAAGATAATAATTATCACAAATGCGAGAGAACTTCTCATTCACGTGATAGGACAGTAGTTTTTGGTTGGAGTTTATGACAAGAATAATAATAATCACAAAGACGATAGAAGTTCTCAATCGCGTGATATAGGACCATATTTCTTTTGTCGGGGTTATGTAAATGAGGGTGATATAAATATATGACAAGAATAATAATAATCACAAAAACGATAGAAGTCCTCATTCGCGTGATGGGACCATATTTCTTTTGTCGGGGTTATTCAAAATAATGAGGGTGATATAAATATATGACAAAGATGATAATTATCACAAATGCGAGAGAACTTATTATTCACGTGATAGGACAGTAGTTTTTGGGTGGAGTTTATGACAAGAATAATAATAATCACAAAAACGATAGAAGTCCAAGTTTCGCGTGATAGGACCATATTTTTTTTTTCTCGGGGTTATGTAAATGAGGGTGATATAAATATATGACAAAGATAATAATTATCACAAATGCGAGAGAACTTCTCATTCATGTGATAGGACAGTAGTTTTTGGTTGGAGTTTATGACAAGAATAGTAATAATCACGAAGACGATAGAAGTTCTCATTCGCGTGATAGGACCATATTTCTTTTGTCGGGGTTATGTAAATGAGGGTAATATAAATATATGACAAGAATAATAATAATCACAAAAACGATAGAAGTCCTCATTCGCGTGATGGGACCATATTTCTTTTGTCGGGGTTATTCAAAATAATGAGGGTGATATAAATATATGACAAAGATAATAATTATCACAAATGCGAGAGAACTTATTATTCACGTGATAGGACAGTAGTTTTTGGGTGGAGTTTATGACAAGAATAGTAATAATCACGAAGACGATAGAAGTTCTCATTCGCGTGATAGGACCATATTTCTTTTGTCGGGGTTATGTAAATGAGGGTAATATAAATATATGACAAGAATAATAATAATCACAAAAACGATAGAAGTCCTCATTCGCGTGATGGGACCATATTTCTTTTGTCGGGGTTATTCAAAATAATGAAGGTGATATAAATATATGACAAAGATAATAATTATCACAAATGCGAGAGAACTTCTCATTCACGTGATAGGACAGTAGTTTTTGGTAGGAGTTTATGACAAGAATAATAATAATCACAAAGACGATAGAAGTTCTCAATCGCGTGATATAGGACCATATTTCTTTTGTCGGGGTTATGTAAATGAGGGTGATATAAATATAATGACAACCATAATAATAATCACAAAGACGATAGAAGTCCTCTTTCGCGTGATAGGACCATATTTCTTTTTTCTCGGGGTTATGTAAATGAGGGTGATATAAATATATGACAAAGATAATAATTATCACATATGCGAGAGAACTTCTCATTCACGTGATAGGACAGTAGTTTTTTGTTGGAGTTTATGACAAGAATAGTAATAATCACGAAGACGATAGAAGTTCTCATTCGCGTGATAGGACCATATTTCTTTTGTCGGGGTTATGTAAATGAGGGTAATATAAATATATGACAAGAATAATAATAATCACAAAAACGATAGAAGTCCTCATTCGCGTGATGGGACCATATTTCTTTTGTCGGGGTTATTCAAAATAATGAGGGTGATATAAATATATGACAAAGATGATAATTATCACAAATGCGAGAGAACTTATTATTCACGTGATAGGACAGTAGTTTTTGGGTGGAGTTTATGACAAGAATAATAATAATCACAAAAACGATAGAAGTCCAAGTTTCGCGTGATAGGACCATATTTTTTTTTTCTCGGGGTTATGTAAATGAGGGTGATATAAATATATGACAAAGATAATAATTATCACAAATGCGAGAGAACTTCTCATTCATGTGATATAGGACAGTAGTTTTTGGTTGGAGTTTATGACAAGAATAGTAATAATCACGAAGACGATAGAAGTTCTCATTCGCGTGATAGGACCATATTTCTTTTGTCGGGGTTATGTAAATGAGGGTAATATAAATATATGACAAGAATAATAATAATCACAAAAACGATAGAAGTCCTCATTCGCGTGATGGGACCATATTTCTTTTGTCGGGGTTATTCAAAATAATGAGGGTGATATAAATATATGACAAAGATAATAATTATCATAAATGCGAGAGAACTTATTATTCACGTGATAGGACTAGTTTTTGGGTGGAGTTTATGACAAGAATAATAATAATCACAAAAACGATAGAAGTCCTCATTCGCGTGATAGGACCATATTTCTTTTGTCGGGGTTATTCAAAATAATGAGGGTGATATAAATATATGACAAAGATAATAATTATCACAAATGCGAGAGAACTTATTATTCACGTGATAGGACAGTAGTTTTTGGGTGGAGTTTATGACAAGAATAGTAATAATCACGAAGACGATAGAAGTTCTCATTCGCGTGATAGGACCATATTTCTTTTGCCGGGGTTATGTAAATGAGGGTAATATAAATATATGACAAGAATAATAATAATCACAAAAACGATAGAAGTCCTCATTCGCGTGATGGGACCATATTTCTTTTGTCGGGGTTATTCAAAATAATGAGGGTGATATAAATATATGACAAGAATAATAATAATCACAAAGACGATAGAAGTTCTCAATCGCGTGATATAGGACCATATTTCTTTTGTCGGGGTTATGTAAATGAGGGTGATATAAATATAATGACAACCATAATAATAATCACAAAGACGATAGAAGTCCTCTTTCGCGTGATAGGACCATATTTCTTTTTTCTCGGGGTTATGTAAATGAGGGTGATATAAATATATGACAAAGATAATAATTATCACATATGCGAGAGAACTTCTTATTCACGTGATAGGACAGTAGTTTTTTGTTGGATTTTATGACAAGGATAATAATAATCATAAAAATGATAGAAGTTCTCATTCGCGTAATAGGACCATATTTTTTGGTTGTGGTTCATGTAAATGAGTATGATAATACAGTATGTTTGGCAAGGCCATAATAATAATCGTAAAAACGATAGAAGTTCTCATTCACGCGATAGGACCACTGTTGGGGTCAGGCGCGTACGCAGGATTTTTTTTCAAGGGGGGGGTTTTAACATTTATAAATCGGGCCGAAAATTTCGCAACGACGGGGGGGGGGGGGGGGGGGGGTAAGAGGACACTTTTTTTTTTTTTTTTTGGTCCCAAAAAAATCGCAACGACTCAGTCGACCGCTGAATAAGCGGGGGGGGGGGGGGGGGGGGGGGGTAAGAGGACACTTTTTTTTTTTTTTTTTTTGGTCCCAAAAAAATCGCAACGACTCAGTCGACCGCTGAATAAGCGGGGGGGGGGGGGGGGGGGGGGGGGGGTAAGAGGACACTTTTTTTTTTTTTTTTTGGTCCCAAAAAAATCGCAACGACTCAGTCGACCGCTGAATAAGCGGGGGGGGGGGGGGGGGGGGGGGGGGGGGGGTAAGAGGACACTTTTTTTTTTTTTTTTGGTCCCAAAAAAATCGCAACGACTCAGCCGACCGCTGAATAAGCGGGGGGGGGGGGGGGGGGGGGGGGGGGAGGGGGGGGGGGGGGGGGTAAGAGGACACTTTTTTTTTTTTTTTTTTGTCTCGAAATTTGAAAATTTGACATGTTGCTCCGTTGGGGGGGGGGTGAGGTCACTTGTTTAGGTCATCCATGGGAATTTTTTTTTTTTTTTTTTTTTAAATAATAATTAAAAAAAAAAAAAAAAAAAAAAAAAATCCCAAAGGGGGGGGTTTTAGGGTTTTTTAGGGGGGGTTTATACACATAAAAATACCAAAGGGGGGGGGTTTAACCCCCCAAACCCCCCCCCTGCGTACGCGCCTGGTTGGGGTGTATGTAAATGAGGATGATATAAATATATATGACAAAGATAATAATAATCACAAAGACGATAGAAGTTTTCATTCACGTGATAGGACCATAGTTTTTTGATGGGGTTATAATGTAGATGAGGATGAAAGAAAATAATAATCATAAAAACAAGTCAAACATTCAGTGCAGAGGTTAGCACAGGCGAAGAGAGGGTGCGAGAGGAAGGGAAAGAGGGAACAAGAGAGAGAGAGAGAGTGACAGAGAGAGCCTGGGTCTATATTTCGGAGAGAGGGTCCATGTGGTGAAAATGATTATTTTCGAAACTTCCAAGGGTATGATGAACATTACAACGAACTTCTGTAGGAAAGAGAGAGAGAGAGAGAGAGAGAGAGAGGGGGACAGAGACAGAGAGAGAGCGGTATCTGGATAGACATATTTATTGTATTTCTTTCATGTTTATCTGAACGATTATGTGGTCATTCATTTTCAAATTGCTTTCTTTCTGATATTCTTTTCTGAATGCATTTCACGGACATAATAATTGGAAAAATGATAAGACTTCATGTATCCCGTAGGCCTACTTGAAATTGTTTGTTATAAATGTATATCAAAAAGACTGATTAGTCGAAGCTGAGACTAGATTGAGACGGTTGCGGAGGAGGGTGTACGGGTACGTCAAACCATAGGTTTACATTGTGGTCAAACTCACTCTGCAAGGAGATTATAACTCCCTTGATTTGTGCGATACAATCCTGAACAGTACTTGCTCTCACACAAACGCACACAGATGCTGGTACCATGGAGCTATAAAAGAGACCATGGACCGAAGCCATGCGAATACAGTCGCCTTCCCGGTGTGGAGCGGGGTCAGCGCGGTGTCGACATTGCTGTTGTCTTTTGTCCATGCGGCTTGCGCCGAGCGGGGCGAATGTGACACAGTTTCAATATCGATTATACCATGAACCATTTACAACAGTAGATGGCGCTAGTATACAACAACATGAGCCGGTTTAAATACAGGCAGCTTGGAACTAATAATTGATTTATTAATTACTGTTTAATTCACAAAAAAAAAAAAAAGTATTTCAGCGGTGGAGATTGGTTAAAGATATTCTTATAGCATCTTGTTATAACATCAAAGAGTTTCAGATGAATTAAATATTTTTACCAACACTTTGTAATACCTTTAATGTAAGACATTGTTGAGTA